>CAJPEV010003910.1:0-11141 GCA_905338385.1 Darwinula stevensoni
AGTCTTCAAGTCGTTCTTCGGATCGCCGTCGCCGTTCCCCAGCAATCCTCGAAGCGTTCCCGCAGACGAGTTGCCAGCCGAGCCAAACAATGTGATGGCTCCTTGCGCACAACTCAACGTGAAGGTCGTGTCGAAGAAACCGACATGAATTTGGTTTTGCCGACTCGAGATGAGCACAGGATCGATGTAGACTTCGGATAAGTCCTCGTCGAATGCAAACGGAGAGCCATCCAGCAAGAGTTCCATATCATCTCCGTTCACCGACGACTGAACTTGGAATATCGGGCCATTTTTGCACTCGAAAACGATCGCCGAAATCACAGTGGCCCTAGAATTTTGTCCTATTCTCAACATGTTCCACGGAACCATCCTGATCTGGACGGAGCATCGGTCGCTCCGGACGAGCCAGTATTCCCCGTATCCGTTAAACACGTAGTCCAGTGTTAGCTTTCAGCACTTCACGCCTAGGGGTACGTGAAAGCGCCTGTGCCCGCCTTGCTTCGGCTATAACCTCACGCTGCCGGCAAGGAGCATCATGACGGCCGTGCTCGACGGGCATAAGCTAGGGCTTAAAATGCAGCAAATCCACCAAGGTAAGACATCGTCTACGATATGCCTGAGAGGCTCTCCCTTCGGACTGTATTTCTGAGCCATCCCGCCCCCCGGCAGTCCGAGAAAGATTCCGTCGCCTTCGTATCGACACCGCCGTCCGCCTCCACTCGGCGAGGGAACGGCGCTTCGGTAACAAGTGCCTGCCGTCGGTTGGAAGGAACTCCAGGTTCCGTCTTCCTGGTCTCTGCATTCCTCGAAGCGTCCGTCTAATTTCGCTTGTGAAAGCAGCGGTGGACACGGTGGTGAGTCCTTCGGCGGTCCATCGTCGAAGTAAGCCCAGAAACTGCACGTCCCACTGGCAACGAGGGTCACTAGATCTTCGAGTGGCTGTCCCGTTGCCAAATATAATGCCAAATCTGCAGGTGACACCGTTGCCGCTAGAAGTAGCGATTTCGCCATGCTCAACGAAAATCGGAGGAGGCGTTGGATGGGAAGAAAAACGCTCGTGTGATTTGACGTCTGTCCTTTTCCGGGTCGTGTCTGAAGGGAGACCGTGAAGCTGGGCACGGACAGATTGCCCAAGTAATTTTGGAACTGCGACAAATCGAAGGTGAACCTTCCCGTATTCGAAACGCTGTCATTGATCAGGATCTGCGGTCGCCATTCCACCTCGTCGGGATCCAGAACGTGCAGGTAAAACGCAACGAAACCATCTGAGGAAAAATCCTCGGGATCCCAGCTCAAAACGAGCCGATCTTCAGAACCGTCGACGGCGCTCACGTCGAGAACGATTTTCGGCTCCGTGACGAAAAGAAAAGCGGAATACACCTCGGCCTTCCCTGCAACTTCGGACGTCACTTCGACGCGAATGCGTCCGATTCGATAGAGAAACGGTGCTCGGCAAGACACCTCGTCCCCCGCGATCACGTGACCCAGAACGACAAGGTCGCCCTTCGAGAGATCTCTGAAGGTGCAGGTGACGTTCGCGTTCTCCTGGAAGCAAGGTCCCCGGAACGTGACGATCTCGTTGCCGTAGAAAGAAACGTGCGCCGGCGTCGCGTTCAGAGATCGATTCCCGAAACCGGAACAATCGTCTCCAGCGATGGAGGATTCGGCTCCCCGCGCGAAAATCGCTTGAGCGAGTGCGGCGATCGCAAGAGCTGCGGCCATCGTTGAGACGAAGGCATCAGCTCCCGTTTTCCCTTCTTCCCGAGGGAGAAGACCCAGGGACGTCTTCGCTCCTGCAATCAACCAAAAATTCCTTTACGTGTGGATTCACTTAGACTAAACCGATCTCACGATGATCCCCCTTGGGAATCGGCTTGACGAAGGTGATGGAATTCCCATCGACGCCCGATCGTGAAAACACGAAGATGCCATTATCGTGCGAATGTCGCCCGTTATCGATTGTACTTCGGAGCTCCCGCGAGGCATTTATCGCAAATTCCGCTGGGGAATTCCGTTGGCGGAAATTCGCCTATCTGAAGAACTCAGTTCGCGATTTTGCCTCATCACAAGTTCAGGAATATATTTGCTGTTTATTCATCCGTTTGGTGCCAGCAGTGTAGAAACACAATCTTATCGTTTTGTGTCGACTGAAGGCACTCGAGACGATCTTGATCGCGTCATTCCGGCTCGGTAAGATCATGCGATTCCGCAAATTGGTTGATAAATTACGCGACGTCGTCGAAGATTCATCTTCCACAGTCGAGGTTTGCGATCCGCTTTGGCAGTTCCCGTCGAGAACGGAATCGAGAGCGTTTCATTTAATCGCCCATTGATTATCTATTGGGCCCACTTTGGGCCCACGTCGGCTGTGATCGCGGAGCGTGGGACGACATCGCAGTAGCATGCCCATGAGCCGGGGTGAAACCGCGACCACTCCAGCCGTTGTAAACAGGGTAGACACCTGCTTGGTAGAGGGACTCCATACGCTTTTTGTCTCAAATATCTTTGCTCCGCTCTACCGCGGATTCAACGTGGATAGCCAGTGGTATCAAAGAGCGATTGACTCCCAAGTCCCAAATGATTTTCATGCTGAACCGGATTTTACCGGATTTTACCGGATTTTACCGGATTTTACCGGATTTTACCGGATAGCCTAAAGGAAGACACTCCAATTCCTACATGCAATTGCTCAAATAGGTTAAATAGAACATGATGAAAAAAAAAAGAACAGAGGAAACCGCGATAATGGTTTCCCCTGCGGAATTTTCCCGGAGACGAGCGAAGAAGGGAATTCCCTCCTGCGGACTCTTCGCAGCGCGACCCAGTGGAACAAATAACAAACAAATAAATTCTGCTTATTTCATTTCCAGACAGAAGTTGCATGGAATGATGGAATGGTATTTTTAGCGGTGGGACTTGATTTATCATTGAAGGCACGCAAATACATGCACTTTTTCATATTCATGGTGGATATTGAATTCATTGCGAGAATAAATTCTAAACCACCGACTTACCACGAGGGTGAGGTATGAGTTTCCAGTCAGACTTATTAATCTCCGTGGCCTTTGCTTGATCGTATTCAGCGGCCGACTNGCACGCAAATACATGCACTTTTTCATATTCATGGTGGATATTGAATTCATTGCGAGAATAAATTCTAAACCACCGACTTACCACGAGGGTGAGGTATGAGTTTCCAGTCAGACTTATTAATCTCCGTGGCCTTTGCTTGATCGTATTCAGCGGCCGACTGAAGCCGAGTGCTCATTTCCACCATTCACCTCAAGGAAATTCCTCAGGAAAAGAAAGCACCAAGAAGGATTGTTGTCTGTGTTTTATTCATTATCTCCCTCCGTGACGACCTTCCTCATCTCATCAGTTTTTTTGTCAAGGCTGACAGTCTATCCCTACATTGCCCTAATACTTTTTTTTTAATTCAAAGCAAAGGCCGGGTTCGAATGCTCTATTTACCATCTACAGTGACAGCAAAGGGACATTGTTTTCGGTAAATAAAAAATATCGCGATATTCAGACATATCGCCGATAAGACACATTGAACGATATCGAGATGAACGGCACAGCCATTACGTTATATCACTATTCGTTTCCTGGGCTGGAGGAAGCCTTATTAAAACTATTGCACTCCTAAGAGAAGTGCTTATGGATATTTACTTACAAAGCGATAAATACAGTGCATTATGGTGCTGAAGCCTAATTCATCAAGGATTAGAGAAATTCAGCTTTCACCGAATCACTGAGAAATCATGTTTTCTTCAACCCAGATAGCACAAAATATTACAGCAAATTTGTAATAATTTTCTTCGTCCTGTTGATGGGATGGAGACGCTCCCATGAACAGGACGAAGCCTGCGCTCGTATCACCCCTGCCCATGCGTAATAGAGTGTCGGCATTCATGGATAGACAAGGGACATGGCACGTTTTGGGAGTTAATCTTCCCCTTAATGGGCCGCAAATAGCACATCCGATGGATGGTCCATCTTCTGCGTACAATAGAAAGTCTTTAAATTCAGTTCTTCTTCTTCATCCTGAGAACAGGATGAAACAAGAAACGGATAGGATCCATAGATTTTCTACCAACGTTTTTAATCTTTTGTACGATGCTTTTGCTAGGTTCTTGGAAAGGGTTCTCCTTGGAAATATGAGCTTGTTTTTCTCCCAGCCTCCATAAATTCGTCTCGAATATGGGAATAAAAAATGATGAAACGATGTTGTCCATTGATTCCTATAACGACACCAGGCTAGACATATGACAAGGTACGAAAATCTTCTGCGATGGACGATTCCAGGGAAAGGGAGAAAGTTACTTTCGCGTACTACTTCTAAAGCAAGACTCCATCTCGTGGCTTGGATGACAGATTTGCAATTTCTTGAAACTTCCAAGTGCAAATTATAACAAGATGTTGTCGCTACGTTGTCGATTTCAATATTGAAAGAATATTGAATAATCAGTGAAGGTATTCCAGCAAAACATCATTAAGGAATTAAGGGCGTCCTGTGTATTTTCAGTGCGGTTAACAACAAACTTGAATCCAAGGGATGATTCTTTTCCCAAAGTGCCAACAAATCATTTATGGACGCATTATGAAATTAATAATTTCTACCACACCGAGGAAATTCCCTTGCATTCGTGATATGCAACGTTCTGGTGTCATTTTCCCTCATTGGCGGGTATGCGGCCCCTGACATTTTCCTTTATCCTGGATTCTGAAATGCACCTAATCGTTGATTGTGTCTTGTACGCCCAGGTCGGCTGCGAGACTCTCAGTCATACCCGCTCTTGGAAGATGTGGGAAAGCTTTAACAGATGAAACGTATGAATGGGGGAAAAAAACACATAAAACATTATTAAATTATTTATTCTCCATCCAGCGCAACATTTAGAAGCAGACCAGATAAAAATATCCCGATCCTTCAAATCCGTGAAATAAGCAAATTGCACGAAAGGGAATGCAAAGGCAAGCATCAGTTCAATGGCATTCCCTCGTTTCTAATGAAGCGCGCCTGGAAGGGCTTTCCTCCCGCTCGACCTCGGGACAGTGCGAGCCTCCCACATTGCAGGCTGTCGATTTCCATTTCGCGTTCAGTCGATTTCCAGTTCGCGGAATGGCTTCGTCGACTCTAGAGGGAGTTATAAATCTCATTCCTTCCCATTTACGCGCTGTGTAAAAGAGGGTCCACTTATGAAGACATGCTTCTGAATTTTGTCGAGTGAGTCGAATTCCATAATTGATCTGGGACCGACTGTTCCATTACTGCTCTCTTCTGATTTATTGTTCCTCATTTTATTAATATAGAGCAGCCGACCTCAAGTTTCAAGATTCCATTTCTATGTTTCAAGGAATATGATTAATAAGAAAGGCCTATTGCATCATGGAGATAAGAATACGGAAGCGGCAATTTGAAATAAATTCCACCGATTAGACATTAAAGTCGAGAAGCGAGAGACACCCACAAACAGTGTGAGGAGCCAAGACTTCATGCAACCGCGAATCATGTCTGGTAACCTTTAAATCCGCATTTCGAAGCAAGAGAGGGCATATAGAGAGAAGGCTGTCTTCGTCTCAGACTCATCCACGCCCTGCGATCGATGGCACGAGAACGACGTGGGGCGCAGAGAATGACAAGACTGTCTGAATGGGATCGATTTCGTCGCAGTTTCATGGCCGCCTTGGCTTACTCGTGCAATAAGTACCAAGTGATTTGCATCAATATGTAAACGTTTACAACATGGGTGGTGAGCGTGGCTGCCACCACCATTGAGTATTGGATATGAGTAAGAAGATGAACGGGGTAATGATGGAGTAAATCATTGAACGCATGAATGGACGCACGTAAGCGCAGTTAAAGGATCATAACGAAACACGAATGACTGCTAAAACCTGAATGAGGACTGGATCCGCTCCGCGAAATGTCTGGGAAGCCTGGATGCCGTACGGACGTCCTTCGGATGTGTTCTGAATTCGGTTCTCCTCCCCGCGAACAGGATTTTTATTTTATTTTATTTATTTATTTTTTTTTATTTACCAGATATGGTCGAGATTCTCGGGTCCCTGCGTCCGATGCTGATGAAACCTTAGCAAATATATCGCGTCTGCGATGAAACCAGGAAAACTAATAGAGACAGGCAACGACGTGGAATGTGAATAGGAGTCAAGCCGAGGAGAATAGATGACATTTGGGCGAAGGCAAACGATCCAGGTCACGATGACGTCGATCCTGAATATTTTATCGTGATGCGATGAAACGATACGTCGTCGGTTACTGGAGAAGACGTCGGCGTTTCGTGTTGATGACTTTGAAGGAACTGAATCGACTTAAATGGCTTATTACAAGACAAGATGCCGGAAAAAAAAAAAACATTTGCGCGAACTTCGTGGTCGCACGGGCCTCGCTGAAACTCTCATTTCTGAATCCGATGCCAAGAGGCAGAAGATCGCGGGCGGTAATTCGTGTTTTAATCCATCCGGTGTAATCCATGCCGGTGTCTCTGCAGGCACGCGAGGACGCCTGTGTCGGGGTCATCGGGTTCCTTTGCTCGATCAGGATAAATGCATGATGAAAATATCAGAGAACGCTTCGCGAATGGCGATATCTATGAAAGTAAAAGGAAGTACAATAAGGAACTGCATTAACACCCTGATTCTCAGTCCCATGTCGCCTTTGGCCAGGCTTCATCATCGTCATAACGAACTGAAGCCACTAATCCGTAGCTAATCGCCTATTTTCCGAGGTTAAAGAAGTGGGGGAAAAATCATGTGATCATCATGATGCCTGAAAATCGCGTTGGTTACACACACAGCACAGGTCGGTCTGGTTACCATCAGCGGCGGCTCGTGAGTAAAAAAACTGGGTAGGCAGCAGTGGCGCATACTGAGGGAGGGGGGTGGGGGGTGGGGGGGGGGTGGTTTGACCGGGGGAACGCCTTCCTTTGATAGTAGCAGGCATATTCGCCCCTCTCTCTACCTGGCTCAACACTCCCTTCGCTCACCAATCTCCTCTGAGAGTCCCCCCCCCCCGTACGAAAAATTCCTGGATCCGTCGTTGATGGGCTGTCACTAGTATTGAAATAATACCAACATTTGATCATATGAACAATTGGCTTCATTTGTAAAGTAGATCAATCCCTTCTATCCTTCAATTTTGTGAATTCCTCAATGATCCTTTCGTACAATTGCCCTCTTTGTCGAAATTACACCAACTCATTTTCGATCGAAATTTTCGCCAGACCCTCAAGCCTTTCTTGGACCATCGTATTTCTTAGATACGTTTTAACTCGTTTCAAGCACGAGAATGATCGCTCCGTCGAGGCGGTCGACGCGTCATCCGGGGCCTTCGAGGCTTTGTTAGTCGATCCAATTTGTTCATCCGGGCCTGAATCGGGAAGGAATCTCAGCAGGGACGCCGAATCCTTTGGTAAATCTTCCGAGCGTTTTCAACTCGTTCATCGACTTGTCAAATAAAGGACATGCTTCCAGGAGGGACTGAAAGTGGTCAACAGGAAATGTCTTGGAATATTCAGGGAATCGCCCTCGANAAAGCTACGAGACCTTCAATCATCCCGAATTCGAACCCAACCTGCAGCAACCGGACCCTCCATCCTTTTCCGCAAACATTCAGGCGATGTGCGGAAACAGTCTCGCCTGCTACTTCGACTACAATTCCACGGGAAGTCTGGAATTCGCAAACCGCACCAAGCAGACCGAAGACTCCTTCAACTTCACCGTCCTCGCGTTGAACGAGCGGATCGCCAGCTGCCCACCGCTGCCGGGGATCGAAAACGGCTACCAAAACTTCACCAACTACTTCGTCGGGTCCACGGCGACGCACGTCTGCGACGAAGGCTTCCGATTGGTCGGTAGCGAACACGTGACGTGCGACCCGGATGGCACTTGGTCTGCGCCCGTGCCAACTTGCAATTCTGCTCTGCCGATCTCATCGCAAATCTTCTTTCACCTCGGTTGTTTCGTGTCCATATGGATTGCAGCTTAGGAAAGTCGGGAATTAAGTCGGAAAATCATGCGGCACAATAACTCAGAATCTATCGTAAAGCCATTGCTAATAATTAACAATTAGCCATTTACAATTAGAATCAGTGTCCTAATACAGTCGCTATTCATTATTTTTGTTTTCTTTTTACTGCTTTCTGATATTTTGGATTGAATTGTAGAGTAGCATCGTCAATTGAAAGCATTGATTTCGTCTTCTTGAATATGTTCGTATTATGAAGAAGAATTACAATATATTTTAATCTTCATAATCATCATGATTTCATGGTAAGCATATTTCCAATTTATTTAATTAAATAAAAACAGTTTCCTGGTTAGACGTTTTCTCCAGGGGAAAGGTACATTCGTCAGATCCCGCAATATTTATACTTCATATTTTTATCATTGGCACGTGGGGGCGAATCAGGCTTAGAGCGATTGGAATGGGCATTTCAATAGCCTTTCTGGAACCACGCTGCGAACTGCTATACAGTTAAACCGTAGAGCATTTCTCCATGGTTTGCCGATGGAGCATCGTGAAAGTAAATGCAATTTTGGCGTGACTTCGGATCGGTGATTGATTACCCATTAATTACTTTTCACTTTGCCTCGGGGAGATTGTTGATACATCGAATAAAATACGGTGAAAACGTGAGGAAAATGTGGCAACATGCTTTCATGAAGCTAATTTTAATTAGGAAAAGTTAAGACATTTCAAACATGTCGCTGTCGCCATTCTCAACGCAATAATCGCAGCATAGCCGTAAAATTGCTGGTGTGGGATTGAGATGGCTTACACACACAGCACGTGCACGGTAAGGAAACAAGAAGAAAAAAACGAATTTACCAGTCCAAAAACCACCCTCAAATCCCAGTTATATTACCATCCAGGATAGTCATGTAACTATGTCCTGGGGGGTGGTGTTTTTGGACTAGTAACTTCACCGTTTCTTGTTGCCACACTGGTCTCCTGCTGTGTGGGCGGTAACCTTACTATGCCTGAGGAGTGCATCGACCGTATTTGAAGGTAATGTAACGAGGCAGTGAGGGCGATTTTTGAATCATCGGCCTGTGCAGTCTCTCACGATCCATTTCAGAGGACGTGTAACGTTATAGACGTTCAAATTCTTAAGAGAGAATGCCTCCAAGAAGCGAGACATACAACCTAGGCGCCATCGCGTTAATTCAGGGATGTCCAGATACAACATCTCCGTATCCCACCACGTTCGATCGGCCAGTACTATCCACCGTTCCAGTCTCAGCTCGTCTCGGATGTTAGTGCAAGAAAGTGTATCATACATTTAAAAGGAGAAGATTCAGGCACCAAGACTCAGGATTCATGACTAAGAAGTTATGAGTTTGACATAACTACGGCAGGATATCCGGCAACACTGGGAACTGGCCGAGCCGTCGCACAAAGCCCAAATGAACTGCAGCAAAAAAAAAAAATTTTTTTTAATGGCGAAATGGTGCACCACAAAAAAAAAACAAAACAAATGGCCACTTTTCACTACTTACTAGTCAATATCTTTCTTTTTCTTGGTCTATTTCCTTCGAAAACTCCCCAGGAGTGGCTATCCAGAGGAAAAATTTTGGTGCTGTTCATTCACATGGAGAAAAACGAGGAGGTGGAATTTTGCTACGGGAAGGGGTTTAAGAAGGGTAATCATGATAATTTGTTGATCTGTTGATAACTATTACAAATTGGAATTCCCAGAAAGACATTTCTTCTCCAGTATAGTTACTTGTCCGTGACGCCTCCCACTTCCCAATGATTAATTTTGCCTGCAGAGATAGGGAAGCGGAGCTTCTCCCACATTTCTCGGCTCGAGCGTTTGATAGACTCAGAATTGGAGATCGGCATATCATGCTGCCGTCGTTCTAGAAAAAACTACAGCAGTCGCTCTCCCGGTAAAGTCCCGGTTAACAAGGTGACCGATTTGAACTTTCATCAGGCGAATCTCGGGAATCCATGCGCCGTCGGAAAGCAATTTTTACCTTGTCAATGGTAATACCCCAGAACGATTCCTTTACCAAGTACCACATCAGAAGACGGTAAGATAACATAATTAGAAGAAAAACCAAAAGAGAGAAAAAATGGTTACTTTACCGTGATTGTCTTGAGAAATTATTTGGAGGATTTCGAGTTTGTCTTCCTTTTGCTCGCCTATTGCGAAATATTTGTATTAACAGACATCCTTTGTTCAATTTTGCAATCGAAGACTATTGACGTCGTTTTGGCAATGAAGAAAGTGAAAATTTGGAGGATTTCGAGTTTGTCTTCCTTTTGCTCGCCTATTGCGAAATATTTGTATTAACAGACATCCTTTGTTCAATTTTGCAATCGAAGACTATTGACGTCGTTTTGGCAATGAAGAAAGTGAAGGAAACAGTGAAGGGCATTGAACAAATGCGGAATGAAGAATCGCTTCCGAGTAATCTGCACCAGAGCAGTGGACTCGTCTGGCCTTCCGTGCCAGTCTGAGGACGAAGAAGCAGGCGAAAGAAGTCCTTCGGTAAAATATCGGCATCTTGCACATCGAAATTTTGTACAGTGTGATCACGCGGAGGAAATTCATGGAAAAGGTCAAGTTCTTTTCGCTTCTCGATCGAGGGCGATTCCCTGAATATTCCAAGACATTTCCTGTTGACCACTTTCAGTCCCTCCTGGAAGCATGTCCTTTATTTGACAAGTCGATGAACGAGTTGAAAACGCTCGGAAGATTTACCAAAGGATTCGGCGTCCCTGCTGAGATTCCTTCCCGATTCAGGCCCGGATGAACAAATTGGATCGACTAACAAAGCCTCGAAGGCCCCGGATGACGCGTCGACCGCCTCGACGGAGCGATCATTCTCGTGCTTGAAACGAGTTAAAACGTATCTAAGAAATACGATGGTCCAAGAAAGGCTTGAGGGTCTGGCGAAAATTTCGATCGAAAATGAGTTGGTGTAATTTCGACAAAGAGGGCAATTGTACGAAAGGATCATTGAGGAATTCACAAAATTGAAGGATAGAAGGGACTGATCTACTTTACAAATGAAGCCAATTGTTCATATGATCAAATGTTGGTATTATTTCAATACTAGTGACAGCCCATCAACGACGGATCCAGGAATTTTTCGTACGGGGGGGG
>CAJPEV010003910.1:12630-26562 GCA_905338385.1 Darwinula stevensoni
GCTCTCCCGGTAAAGTCCCGGTTAACAAGGTGACCGATTTGAACTTTCATCAGGCGAATCTCGGGAATCCATGCGCCGTCGGAAAGCAATTTTTACCTTGTCAATGGTAATACCCCAGAACGATTCCTTTACCAAGTACCACATCAGAAGACGGTAAGATAACATAATTAGAAGAAAAACCAAAAGAGAGAAAAAATGGTTACTTTACCGTGATTGTCTTGAGAAATTATTTGGAGGATTTCGAGTTTGTCTTCCTTTTGCTCGCCTATTGCGAAATATTTGTATTAACAGACATCCTTTGTTCAATTTTGCAATCGAAGACTATTGACGTCGTTTTGGCAATGAAGAAAGTGAAAGGCATTGAACAAATGCAGGCGGAAGAAGTCCTTCGGTAAAATATCGGCATCTTGCACATCGAAATTTTGGACAGTGTGATCACGCGGATGAAATTCATGATCAAGTTCTTTTCGCTTCTCGGTCGAGGGCGATTCCCTGAATATTCCAAGACATTTCCTGTTGACCACTTTCAGTCCCTCCTGGAAGCATGTCCTTTATTTGACAAGTCGATGAACGAGTTGAAAACGCTCGGAAGATTTACCAAAGGATTCGGCGTCCCTGCTGAGATTCCTTCCCGATTCAGGCCCGGATGAACAAATTGGATCGACTAACAAAGCCTCGAAGGCCCCGGATGACGCGTCGACCGCCTCGACGGAGCGATCATTCTCGTGCTTGAAACGAGTTAAAACGTATCTAAGAAATACGATGGTCCAAGAAAGGCTTGAGGGTCTGGCGAAAATTTCGATCGAAAATGAGTTGGTGTAATTTCGACAAAGAGGGCAATTGTACGAAAGGATCATTGAGGAATTCANTTCTCAGTGATTCGGTGAAAGCTGAATTTCTCTAATCCTTGATGAATTAGGCTTCAGCACCATAATGCACTGTATTTATCGCTTTGTAAGTAAATATCCATAAGCACTTCTCTTAGGAGTGCAATAGTTTTAATAAGGCTTCCTCCAGCCCAGGAAACGAATAGTGATATAACGTAATGGCTGTGCCGTTCATCTCGATATCGTTCAATGTGTCTTATCGGCGATATGTCTGAATATCGCGATATTTTTATTTACCGAAAACAATGTATTTACCCCTTTGCTGTCACTGTAGATGGTAAATAGAGCATTCGAACCCGGCCTTTGCTTTGAATTAAAAAAAAAGTATTAGGGCAATGTAGGGATAGACTGTCAGCCTTGACAAAAAAACTGATGAGATGAGGAAGGTCGTCACGGAGGGAGATAATGAATAAAACACAGACAACAATCCTTCTTGGTGCTTTCTTTTCCTGAGGAATTTCCTTGAGGTGAATGGTGGAAATGAGCACTCGGCTTCAGTCGGCCGCTGAATACGATCAAGCAAAGGCCACGGAGATTAATAAGTCTGACTGGAAACTCATACCTCACCCTCGTGGTAAGTCGGTGGTTTAGAATTTATTCTCGCAATGAATTCAATATCCACCATGAATATGAAAAAGTGCATGTATTTGCGTGCTTCAATGATAAATCAAGTCCCACCGCTAAAAATACCATTCCATCATTCCTTGCAACTTCTGTCTGGAAATGAAATTAAAACCCAGCTCTGAGGAAAATCGGTCCCCAACTGAGGCCCGTTACACTTGCAATGACATGACAATCCAGACAATCTACCTTCAACCTTCCAACAAGAAATCATACAAGGCCATTATTACTTTCTCAAACCAACATGGACAGCAACTAACCCGCAGAAGCAGGACGAAACGGAATCAACGACAGAAGTGGAGAAACGAGCATCTCTGCTCCACTAATCTAGTGGTTCGATAATGGAAGGAGATATCTCCCGCTTGCCACCTTCATTCCATCGTGTCGAAACCATTTATAAAATGAGGCGGTTTTGTCGTGAAATGAATGCTCCTTTTACGCAACCCCTCCTCATGAATTAAACCAGGCGATATCGTGATATCGGACGATATCGGTCGACAATATCGACATATGAAAATCTATATAGCCCAGCCTTACGCAAAGTTCTCAAATTCTCTACATTGATGGCCTCATCTTTTTTCTTTCCGCTGCAAGGATATGCAATGTAATTTATTTTGAGAACTTGCCCTGGAGAAAGGGGGGGGGGGGAAGGGGATCATCGATAATGTCGAGAGGTTGTGAATTTTTTTTTTTTGCATTATGAGTACGGGCATTTCAGGCTTCAATAATAATTAACACAGGTGTTTTGAAATGATATTGTATTAATTTAAGAGAGTTCCTTTATCCGGCACCTGCAGAAATGCATATTCTTCCCAAATTATAGAAATGGTCTCTAGGGTCTTAAGGTCATGATCAATGGTTTCGTCACTGACCTTGGAAAATTTGGACCGACCGGACTATTTATTTTTATTTATTTTTATAGATATCGAAGTTTACGATCTCTGGTATGCAGGAAAATTTGGATTGCGTACAATGGTTATTAAAGGCGACGGAAAACCCAATTATTAAGACATTCTTTGAGTTATTTCAAGAGACTTAATAAAGGACAACTGGTCCTTTACAGCTGATCGCCTGTCATATTTGCTTAAATCATTCTTTACAATTATACTAAAGATACTTCTGGCACTACCCTTACAAAAATAATTTACCGTTCCCCTCACATTTACCTATGTTTTACCGCTTTTACCTATATTTTACCGCAATTTTACCGACATTTTACCGTTCTTTTACCTATATTTTACCGCTCTTTTACCTATGTTTTACCTATGTTTTACCTCAGTGTTTCACCTCTACCCCAATTTACCTCTCTTTTACCCGTCATTTACCTTTTGTTATCTACAGAATATCCCTTACCCCAGACTTACCTCTTATTTCAAAAATACTGATGTACTTGTCATTTCATGTGTTAGGTGTAACATTAACACTAGAGGCAATGATTAAAATACGTTAATCACAACACCCATATGGGTGCTGTGACCTAAGAATAAAAGCATGACTTACGTAAGAGAATCACGTCGTGAAATAGTCGGCAACATTTATTCCTAAGCTCACGACTTGTCGGTCTGATCATAAGTCTCAGAATTCTGAATGCACTTTTACGCTAGATTATTCCGAGTTGAATAGTCGAAAGTTCACAGACACTGAGATGAGCTTAGCCAAACGTCATAGGAACCAAGTCACATCACGACACAAATAACATATTTGAGAAAGAGAAAGAAACCCCTGACACAAACCGAAACAGACTTGCAACCGAGCGATATGGAGAATATTTCCATTCGCGAGGATGACAAAGAGGAGAGCGAAGGTGCGAGGGGGAACGAACCCCTGGGTTAACCGGAACTTTACATTTCAGTCTTATCTCTTTTCAAGATCCTGCTTGCAGAGGAGTCGTTTCCCCTGAGCTTCAGATCAAAATCGGGGATTCCCCTCTTTTTCCCCCTTTATTTCCCCTCTCTCAACCGGTCAGACCACTCAGGTAAAGATTAGGTGAAAAGAGGTTAAATATAGATAAATGAGGGCGTAACGTTTTGAAAGGGTAGCCTTTCATTATTGAAACGTTACTTCAAACATCTTTCCACGTGTTGGAGTCCAGCAAAGTACACATACCTCGTTTTCACCAAGGGCAAACATACATTCGGAATAAACTGCGCAGAACAAGGAGAAACCCGGATTCACAATGTGTTGCGTCAGAACGGTTTTATAATCCCAACGTATTTCATTTTACAGATACCGCTATACATTTTCTGCTACATTGCCGGAAGCTCTTTTATTGCATAATTCCTGTGAGTAAGCTTTATATGCATCGCGTCAACCGATAAGACGGGTTTCTGCGCATTTAACTGGGAATTCCCGGCGGTTTCCAGGAACGATATGTGCGATAAACCTTGGTATATAAGATTTGAAGACGAAAGGGAACGATAACCCAGCACTTCCCACTCGCCGAGATGATGATCCTTTCATTTTTCGGTGTGTTCCTCCTCGCCTCGACATGCAGAGCGGGATACCTCCTGTCGAACAGCAACATCTTCGATCATTGGGGGAACGTCGATAATACGACGGATTTCTTCTGTCCTTACGAGACGGATCTCACGAGAATGTACTCCGACTCGACCTTCGTCTGCGCAAGAATCTATAACGACTGGTACTGTCGAGGCCAGTACGTGACGATCGAAGACGACACGGCCGTGAGTTCTTTTCCCTATTCCGGACACGCCGACTCTGCAGTCGTGAGACCCGGATGCAAATTGGAATTGTACACTGGGATAAATTTTGGTGGGATTAAGAGAACTTACGAAGAGGATTTCGTAGAAAAAGTCTCGAATAACGTATACGATAGTAATGCCAATTCCATACGTTGTCGGTGCGCATATGGATATCCGAACTGCGATCCCGAGGACTATTTCAAGCCGATCATCATCTGTGACGCCAGAACTTCTTCCGATCCTTACAAATGCGCTTTCAAGTATACGATCGGAGCCGAGCTCGGAGAGTCGCTGACCCGAGGAATCGAAATGAGCACTTCGATGGAGAAGGAAATATTGGATGGACTCGGCTTCCTTTTCAGTAGCGTGATCGGGATGTCTGACACGACCGGCTACGACTGGAACGGGGTCACGAGAGATGTCCAAGTGGGATCCACGACGATCCAAGGAGAAGTGGATGTCCCACCCGGTGCATACCTCACCGTCGAGCAGGTCGCCGGGGAATGCAGCGACAGCAACATCTACGTCCCGCTTCTAAGGGTCTTCACATACGAAGCGGAGGATGGAAGCGCAAGAGCCAGAGGAGCTGGAGTCGGTGGGAAGGAGACGTTCATGGCGGGAAGGTCCCTGACTGAGACTGTTCCCGGCTCCTTTCATGTCCACTTTCGGGAAATTCTTTGAATTCGTTGTCGTACTGTTGTTGAACTGTTGTCGTAAGCTATGGAGAATGATGCTTTGTCAATGATTCAAGCGCAATTAAAAGTGAAGATCCTCTATAAATTTAATTTCTAGATATTGCTTGCGAAGAAATTGGATATCAGCACATCTTCAGTCGCACAGACACTAGCGCCATCTGTCAATGAAATTTTTAGGGCCAATAAATGGGGGAATATCGCCATTCAGTCATTTCTAGTTTTTATGAGGAATACGACTTCGTCAAGCGACAAATTTTGAACGAAGTCAGAGTCAGAGTAAAAGGCATGGAATTGGACTATTTCGATTATTAAACTCAGAATGAAAATTTTCCGCGCATCGAAATGTTCTTCAGCCATCAAACATCCGCTGAGACATTGAAACTGTTGAGACACTGAGACTGATTCGTGAGACTCAGGTGCATTTAGAAATTATACACGGCGACGAATTTCGGCGGGATCAAGTGGGTCGACCGTGAGGGAATCGTAGATGAAGTCTGGAAAGGCATATACGACATCAAAATGCGTGGGTCGCGAGTGATTCGTGATGGTCCTCTTGGTGTGTCGCGAGCGAATGAAATGAATTAAAAGAGTATATTGACGAGAGGTTAAGGAAGGAAGGAGATGAATCATGAACGCCAAACCGAACTAAAGAGCAGAAATATATAAGCTAAACTTTCCAGGAACGATCTAATCTTCTCACCCAGATCAGACGGCAGCAGAGAACACACAGGTGCCCAAGGGGCACCGTTGCATTTAATGAACGTTCAATGGACGTTTTATTCGATGTGTTGCCAATGTTTCAGGAACGTCCTCGGGAACGTTCCTCGATTCGTGCGACTTTCAGAGCGATCGAAAACAGTTCAAATTATGCGTTCAGTGTACGTTCATCAAGAACGTAAGTTCATTGTTCCCAAACGGCGTCAAAGGGTTGCATCGTCCCAAGTAAAGATCTGCTCCCGCGACAGTGGTGATCGCGTAATTAATTCCTCTAATTGGAAGCTACATTGGAACCTTTTTCCTCATTTGGGAATGTTAAAATCCGGATTTTCGGTGGCGGGAAAGAATCCTTCCTCAAGCGCGGAACACTGATGAACCGATGAAACGGGTAGATCCTCCTGGATCTGCTCGTTTCATCAAACATGCGGAGAAAAAATTACAGAACGGAAAAAAAAATTCATTCATATTAGCGCATCGGCAGAAATTGGCCACTCTCAGCACCGGATCATATTCACTTAAGAAGCGATGACATGGACTATCACCATTTCACTCCTCATCTAACACAAACGAGCGAAATCACTTCGCACATCAACGAACCATCTTCCTTCCATCCTTCGGGCAATTTCTCCGGAGACTCCTTGAACCGACTTCTTCAACCATTCAAATGTCTTCGACTGCGGAGAAAAAGAGCAGGCTCCGCAACTATTATTAGAGTCCCGTGGGGTAGAGACTCGTTTTATCGGCTACTTTGGCGTCACCTAGCGTCAGTCGTGTAAATCTTTGTTTGTTAGTAGCCACTCCCAGATGGATAGCACGGATATGCGCAAGAAAAAAAAAAACGCATTTTTAACGCTCAATAAATGTCCTTCAAGAATTGCTGATCAAACTGAACCTTAATTGAGGGTCCAAAAGCTGCTCATCCCTGAACATTGAACGTGAAAGAACTTTTTCTTAAAACTGAGTTCAACGCCCTCCTCAGCGTTCACGCGTTACTTCGGAGGCTTCTTGGCCAGCGATTCCGATGAGCGCTAACAGCGAAACATTGTCTTTTTAAAATTTAAATATCTGAAAATATTTTCCTCTTAACCTTCATCTCCGGTGAACTCCTCGTCGGTTCCGGCATCGTCTCCGGTTCCTCGTTGCCGTGCTCAAGTAGCACAGAAGCGTTTAATGAATGTTCAATGAAGGTTTCATTCGATTTGTAGCCAACGTGCTATGAACGTTCCTTGGCCTTTCAAATGTCCGAAATTTAGAACGATCAGAAACAGTTCAAACTTTGCATTCTCTGAACGTTCACCAAAGACCGGCAGGATCTGCCAACAAAATTATAAGCACATCTCTCGTTACATAAATCCCTGTGGATAACTGATGAAAAAATTGATCTTAACAAAGGGCCTCAAGCCTCGGACGCACGAATCACTCACATACCTCCGTCGGCATCGGTTAGACACAGTCGGTTCCTCACCTCAGGGGGGAATTTTCCGAGAGAGCGGATCAGTTCTGTAAAACGATGAACCGCACGCACGCCTCCGTGAATCCCCTTCAATCCCGTTTGATTCGAATCGAGAGAGGACGATCTCAGCGGGAATCCCTCTGGGGGGCAAGGAACGGCAGCGCCAACCGATCCTGAGCTCTGTGTAGTGGGATGGCATCTGTGTTTCAGAATTACATCTGAATCACGGAGAGGTCTAAAAGATTGTTCAGAGATATATCTCGTGCTAATGGTGGCGCGCTTCGAGAAGCCTCCGACATTCGTGCACGACTCGAACACCTTCAGGACGAGCAGAGAAAGATCCCAGTCGGCAACTTATCCCCGCACCAAGTGTGGCTCGTCTCCGAGGTATGCATATTTCAAGCATGGACCAAGTACATTCGCCCGCACATGCATCCATGGGCCATGGGTGGCACGTACGTGGGCCGTATCGGAAATGTCCGCGTTTTCTTTGGCACCCTCATCGGTGGGTATAATGAGTGGCTCATGCGTGGGCACGTCAGTGACAAAAATAACCTGGCTGGTCGTTCCGCACCTGGAAGCATGGCAAGAGCGAAATGTATGAAAGTCCCGCTCCATATATGTTCGCTTTTTCTACGCCAAACATGGGCTGCTGATTGGTATGTCCAAGTCTGCTATCGACAGAGATAACAGCGACAGCAGGCGGTCAAGAAGCTTCAGATTACGCGGGAGAGTTTCATTTCCAAGAAGGCATTACCGACCTTCACATCTCTTATTCTAGCCTCGGTGGTTCATCTCGGTCTTCAGGTTAGGCCTTTCTCACCCACGTACGAGTTCGCGCTCGGCCTCCTCAGTCCGAAAGATATGCAAACTGGCCTTCAAATTAGGACGACAGTAAAGTTCGATTCAAGAGGAGATCGCATTGGTGGAAATAAGTTGGGCCAGCCAAGTCCAGTAGTGTGCCTCCTTTGAGTTAAGGAAACCATCATTCTGTCGCCTAATTGCACAAAATGATCAATTTTTCCGGTCTTCGACCATCAAAAACCTAATTCCACATTCATATTTGGTAAAAAAAAAAAAATATACAAACGGTTCCCATGAAACGATGATGGGAGGATGGAGGGCTGCGCGTGGTCGGATCCATCCGCCACGAAGGTTGGTAGGGAACTGACAGCCCTGCTTGCTGATACTGCGCCGCGCTCAAAGCCTGGGTCGTACGCGCATCCGCATTGTGATCTACATCCGGAAGGGCTCATAGGTATTCACGGCTTCCCTTCCGTTAGCAAATTTCAAATCCAAAATTTGTCATAAACATGCCAGTTTTGGTGCAAATCACCACAAAACGAACTCAGCCTGTATATTGTTCAGATCTACCCGTTTACCAATTTTCGCTTTGATGAGAGGATAATTGTTTTAGTTATCGTCGGACAACCAAGTGTGACACACGGACACACGGACGGACAAGACGGGACTATAAGTGGTCTCTTTCCTTTCGGGAAAGGAGGCCCACTAAAAATTCCTATCAGCGACTTGAATGGTCACGGGTCAGGCCCACTTTCAGTTCAACTATGTTGTTTTCATCGCAAATTATTTCCACCATCAATCGCTGGGTGTCGAAGATGATTGCAGCCCAGAAAGGACGGGAGTTTCGCTTAAATTTTATTCGATTTACGGATTGAGAGTGATAGAAAAGTGATCTATCACTCATTCAGAGTGATTGAAAAGCAAATTGGGAATCCAAATGAAAGACTCCTCGCACTATAAATGTGCATGCCGAAACCTCTTCTTTGCTCCTGTCATATTGTTGCATTCATTTTCATTCTCATGCAAATTTTTTTCACCAACATGGCAACCTTGATGGACGACCTCGCAACGCAGCATTGCGTGAAAAAAAAAAGAAACTCCCATCGAGGAGCTTGCAAAACATTTTCGCCTTCCGCCCACCATGCATTCCACAAAGACCGTCACCAGGCATTCACTTCAACAGTGTTACATTTCCCGGCATGGTTTCATCCGCGATGGCTCGTGCCAGCGGTGGGTGCTTGCTCCAAAGAGGTTCGACATTCGACCAGAGCTTATTAAGCGTTTCTCGTAATGTCGCTTCGAGGGATCCATGCAGAAAAGGGGCTTCTAACAAGCTTCAATAAAAATTTACAATTAGAACTTGGATATTGGCACATTGAGGGGGCCACGAAGTCTTCATTCAGGAGAGACACCACACATTTTTCTGAGTTTTTTTTTTTAATATACAACCGAATGTAGCCGATTTCGTGATGAATTTTCTCCTCAGCATCATAATAATTTTCTTACTGTGTAAATGTTGTCAACTCTTCGGAATAAGAAAGACTTTTAATAAGACTTCCTCCTACCGAGGAAACGTAGAGTGGTGCGATATTTTTATCTCACATATATTATTATTATTAATATTATTAGGGTGTATTTCTTTCCCTCTCCACTCTGCAACAGCATGCGACGTGATTTCATCTGAGGATTTGCTCCGCCAGCCTGATGAGTGACCTTGCTTCCCGAGGTTTCTGCTCTTCGTCGGATCGGAGAGGACAAGGACCTCAAAATCCTGGAAATCTAAAACTGTTCACTTTCTCAATCTATGCGTCGGCAAACGAATACAGGAGCAAGAAAGAATATCGACAGGGAAAACCTTTGGCCTTTACCTGGCACCTGCGTCAGGATGCCAAGGCCTTCATGACCTTAACCCTTTCAGACCTGGCGTCCATTCCAATGGACATTGCATTTTCATTGTGTCTATGGGAATTTCTTGGAATTCTCGTGACTTTGCGCCCAATATTACGCTACAATGGGCACAATTACGCATGACTTAATTCTATCCAAGGCATTCTTTCATGCGTCAGTTTTTAATCTTTAGTCATCTTATTAAATGTATAATATATTATAAATGGTATGATATGTCAAATGTATACTAATTATGTTAATAATATATAAAACATACTAATTTAAATTACAATAACGAAAGAGCTCAAAAATGCAAAAAGGGGAAGTATTAGGTATTAAATTATTATTAAGTATTAAGTATTAAATGCAAAAAAGGGGAAGTAGGAAGTAGGGGAAGGGGAAGGGGTCATAGGCACGGTTTCCGGGCGATCTCGGAAAATCTGGACTGATCTGACTGGTTTTAAAGTAGCCCAAATCCAAATCTATGAAGGTTGGTATGCCAGAAAATTTGGAATGCATTCAATGGTTCTTGAAGGCGATGAAAAATCCAAATAATTAATATATTATTTGAAATGAGAAAGGATAATTGGTCCTTTACATCAGTGGAGAATCTTCAGGGTCACCAGCCGTAATTGTTTGAAATCGTCTTTAAATGATACTGTTATTTTTGGTACCATCCCGAAACAAACCTTCCACTATCGGCACGGAATTTAAAAATCTTTCTATTTGTTGAAATCCAGCATTGCGAGCATATTTACCAAGGGCAAACAAGCATTCAGAGTCGTGATGAACAACGCAGAAACGGAATGGAGAATCCGGAAACACAAGAGTGTTGCATCAGAATGGTTTCATAATCTCCAGGATAATATTTTTATGATACAGCAATTTATTTTATTTTCCTGGAATCAATTTTATTGCATAACTCCTGAGATGAAGCTATATTTGCATCATTGTACATGATAAGACGGCATTCTGCGCATTTAACTTGGGATTCCTGGAGCCCCCCCCCCCCCCAAACACTTGCGATAAGGCGTGGTATATAAGATCGGAAGAGACAAGTACCCCGATACATCTCATTCGCCAAGATGAGGATTCTTTCCTTCCTCGGTGTGTTCCTTCTGGCCTCGACATGCAGAGCGGGATACCTCCTGTCGAACAGCAGCATTTTCGATCAGTGGGGGAACGTCGATAATACGACGGATTTCTTCTGTCCTTACCAGACGGATCTCCAGAGAATGTACTCCGACTCGACCTTCGTCTGCGCGAGAATCTATAACGACTGGTACTGTCGAAACGAGTACGTGACGATCGAAGACGACACGGCCGTGAGCTATTTTCCCTATTACAGACACGGCGACTCGGCGGTCGTGAGACCCGGATGCAATTTGGAATTGTACACTGGGATAAATTTTAGCGGGATCAAGAGAACCTACGGTGAGGGATTCGTAGAAAAAGTCTCGAATTCCATAAGCGACATCAATGCTTATTCCATACGTTGTCGGTGCGCATATGCATATCCGAACTGCGTGCCTGAGGAATATTTCAAGCCGATCATCTTCTGCGACGCCAGAACTTCTTCCGAGCCCTACAAATGCGCTTTCGAGTACACGATCGGGGTCGAACTCGGAGAGTCGTTGACCCGTGGAATCGAAATGAGCACTTCGATGGAGAAGGAAATATTGGATGGACTCGGCTTCCTCTTCAGTAGCACGATCGGGATGTCTGACACGACCGGCTACGACTGGAACGGGGTCACGAGAGATGTCTAAGTGGGATCCACGACGATCCAAGGAGAAGTGGATGTCCCACCCGGTGCATACCTCACCGTCGAGCAGGTCGCCGGGGAATGCAGCGACAGCAACATCTACGTCCCGTTTCTAAGGGTCTTCACATACGAAGCGGAAGATGGAAGCGCAAGAGCCAGAGGAGCTGGAGTCGGTGGGAAGGAGACGGTCATGGCGGGGAGATTGCTGAGTGAGACTGTTCCCAGCAACTTTCATGTCCACTTTCGGGAAATTCTTTGAATTAGTCGTCCGAGAGACAACTTCATTGCGAATAAACAATGACATGCGCATGCTAGTCGGCCACCAAATAAATTATGCATGCTTATTGGCATGAGTCAACTTAGACATTTTCGCTTCATTTTAGATCACCACATAATTTTTCAATATTCGCTTTAGGTTTATGGCAAGGATGCTTGTTTACTTAGGTTTTCCTCAACTGCGCCCCTCCCCCCCCAAAAAAAAATGCCCCTAGGGAATGTATCCGAAACTTGTCGTTTATTGCTAACCCGGTGTCTCAAGCGGCACGTTCACACCATGTTTTACGGGAGCAATCACATCGACATCCTCCCCGCGAGTCTCCTGAAACGTTACACGAACTAAACGGCAGAGTAGGAACATGGACGGCCTGCTATGTGGGAGGTTCGGACTGGCCCGAGGTCGAGCGTGAAGTGCGCCCTTCCAGGCGCACTTTCAGGCGCACTTTCAGGCGCCATTCCAGGCGCAATTTCAGGCGCCCTTCCAGGCACACCTTCAGGCGCACTTCCCGCCACTGGAAATGAGGGAATGCGGGACCATCGAGAGTGCTCCTTCAACCAATGCTTGCTTTCACTTTCCCTTAAGTCCAATTATTACATAAATTTGAGGAGGGATCGGCATGTTTTGATCTGGTCTGCTTCTAAATTAAATGTTGTGCTCGATGAAGAGTGAATGTTTTAATAATGGCTTTACATGTTTTTTCCCAATCCATATATTTCATCCGTTTATGCTTTTCCGCATCATTTGAAATGGATCCCTGTGGCCTTAATAAGGCCACAACTAGCCGCAGAAGAGGAGTGGTCGAGAGTCGCGTGGCCTACAGGAGAGTAATTTACACAATGAACAATTATATATATAAAATTCAAATCCAGGATATTAGAAATTTTCTAAGGCCACTTATCCGCCGATGAGCAAAAGTCACACCAGAAAGCTAAATATCACGAGTAAAAGAAAAATTCCTCGGTATGGCATTAGTAACGCTTTAATAACGCTTGGTAACCCAAATAAAACAGAATTTTGAAGGAACGCTTCCGAAATGCTGCCAATGTTGCTGTTGCGAATTGATAAATAACATTGATAAAACATTCCTTTAAAGCTATTGCAAATATGTTGAGACACTTCTACAAATGTCGATGTAACATTTGCTGTCGATATTGAAAGAATACTGGCACTGTAGACATTGACAACATAGCGACAATATTCTGATATAACATGCACTGATGAGCTGTAAGGAATTGCGAAGTTCTCCTCCAAGCCGCTAGATGGAGACGTAGGTCTCGCCTATGGAGCAGAACACAAAAGTGTCCTTCTCCCTTTCCCTGGAATCGTTTCTCATGGGAGTGTTTAGCACCTTGCAATGTGTCTCGTCTAGCCTCATTATTGGAATCGATGAACATGGACACTTCAGCATTTTTTATCCCCATATTCCAGACGGATTCATGGGGCTCAGGCCAAAAACAAGCCCATTTACCTTAAAAGAGCCCTTTTCAAGAACTATGCAATTTAAAAAATCCAAGGCTAGAGTCAACTCCCAGGCGTCCTCATCCCTGCTGCTGGGGCCCATTTTTCTGGCAGCGCGGAATTGTCTTTGTGAAGGCAATCCTTACCATTTATGACATGTCTTTTTGTAAGACGTTCTCTCACCGTTGACTGTTCTCATTAAATATGAAGGTAAGACCCACTGCAGTACAACAAAGCCTCAATCCTTGCCATCCTGCTGTAAGCTCTGACCGAACCGGCAAGCTCCCTGGGGCCGAGTCCCCTCAATGAAAGCCTCGATCTCCAAAACAAAATAACTAACTTCTCCCCCTCCAAACGCCCTCTTCTTCCTGAAAGTCTGTCTCGAGATCAGGAAGCATTACTTAACGAAATCACCATAGAAGAGATCGAGGCCGCGATTAAAATATTTCCCAATAAAGTTCCTGGCCCAAATAACATCTTCGTAGCTTCCCTTAAACACCTTCCAGAAAATCTCTCCAGCTTCTTATCTAACATTTAACGCCTGTCTTAATCTAGGTCCCCCCCCCCCCCCCCCACCCCCACCTGGGCTAACTGCCCCGAGGCGGCTCTCAACCCGCTCGAAAGAATCGAACGAGTTGCAATCTGATGTGCCTTTCGACTTCCTAC
>CAJPEV010003911.1:0-26557 GCA_905338385.1 Darwinula stevensoni
TATATATTCCTTTAGGAATATATAGGAATCCTATAAGACATTTTCGTAAGGGAGCACAATGAACTCTAAGGGATTTGATCTATCCCAATGGAATTGCGCTCGACACACTTTGCGACGGTTCACATACTTAATCCGGCTATCAAAATGCATTGAACCCACCCTGGTAGCTCGTTATAAGCAGAACAAACAAGATCTGGATCAGCATAGATTGAAGCCATTTTATTTTTTATCAATTATGATACCCCATTATGATAAAAGCAATGGCCAAATTATCATGCCCATCAAACTTATATGATACCCCCCAAAATAGCCATTTTATCAATTTTATTCGTTCTTGCATACCATCCCATATGTAGTGCGATGCCAAGAGAAAGAGGGATTTCCTAGATTTGCCAGATTTCCATTGGCTCATCTCTGGTGCTGATAACACCTAGACACGCATCAGAAATTTGGCATTTGCTGAATTCGCATTCAGCCATGACTTGAAAACGGCGAAAAGAAAGGTGGAAGGATGGGACTCGATCCACGAGTCTGCTGCCCCGAACGGCCACTCGACAAAAAGCATCTCACCGGGTCTCCATTCGCGTGAGGACAGGAGGCATCCAGCTGGTTGATGCGCGAACTCGCAATGCGAGCCCGTCGAACGTCCTTGACGGCTCGAAAGCGGGACGACGAGCAAGGCCAATGCCGCCTTTCGCCGCAGGATCGCTCGGATTCTCTTCAACCCTCCGATCCGAACGGAGCGGAGCGTTGTACCTCTGCACGAATTTCTCAAGGAGGAAGCAACGAGTTCGAGGCCTAGTAAATGACTTGAGATATTCCCATCGATTTGACTAATGTTACTCTTCAAATGGCGCTACATCGCGGCACGACCAATGATTCAGTACATTTTTAAGCTTAGCTACGAGGATTGTCTGATAAGTTCCCTTAAACTATTTTTTAAATCGATAATAATATTAGGATCGTCCTGAATTTAACCAAGAGCGACGTCCTAATATTTGTTGGTCAGCAGAAGAAGCCGCACACTGAAAATGGCATTGGCGTGCATGCGCCCCCAAGCACATCGGCAGTTATCGTCTTGTAACGGTCACTGAAAAGAGGGAGCGGAATGAACTCGCGCTTCAACCAAGGCCTACCGGACGAGTTCTCATTTTTGAAGGTGTGAAGGGCAGTGATATTTCCCGAAGGCCATGTCTCGGGGCAGTGTTATGATCCAACGAAGCGTTCGAAGCGATTTTCGAGAGCGGACCGGTTTCCGTGACGCAACACGCACGTGTGGGCCGAAATCTGCCTCCACCGGAGACAATTGGAGGCGTGTGAACGATCTCGCGCAAGGAGATAGGCGTATGACCGTGCGAGAATTTTCAGCTCTTGCGGGAACAATCAGGGACACAGCCTAAAGGAATCTTCATGAATAGTTCATGACTACTTCATGACTACTTCATGACTGCTTCATGACTACTTCATGACTTCATGACAGAATCAATGCAAAGTGGGTGCCGCGAGTCCTGATGGACGGTGAATAGGACGGTCAATCGTTGCCCGTCGGAATCTGTTGCACTCGGTGACCTTCACGGTGAGAACTTTCTGCGGACAATGGTGACCGGTGATGCAACGCGCTTCCCACATTTCGACCCTGAGAGGAAGGAAGAATCCAAGGAATGGCGTCATTTCTCTTCCCCGCACCCGAATTAAGCCAGACGAAATAATCATGATGACGGCGTTCAGGGGATCATGATGGGGTATTGCTTCGCGATTTCCTTGAGCCGAACGCAAACGGAATTGGGGCATATCTCGGACAAAAGCCTCCCACGGGAGATGGAACTTTTTTTTTCGTGGGAGTTATAATTAGCGGTTGTAAGAAATGTACGAAATTCTATGTCTTTTCAAGTTTCTGCTCTTATTTTGAGTTTCTGATTTTTATTCAACTCACACTCGAAAGAAATGGACGATAAAAAGTGCAATTCGTTCTCGGTTACTTTCATGACGATGCAATTATTATCCATTTAAAAAAATTGTTTGCGGAAACGTATCGGACAACTCCAGCATTTGCGAAGGAAATTCCCTTCGAATTTAACATCAGAGGATGAAGAGGCTGATTTCAGCGTTCGTCCTTCTAAAGGTTTTCTCAAGGTGCTTCTCTCATGGGGCCATTTCTGATTCGGGTTGCAAGAGGTTCAAGGGCATGGACAGAAAAAAGACAGAAATTAAAGGGGGAAAATGTTAAATTATTGCTGTGCAAACCTAAGCAAATCTATATACGAAGCGCAATATATACTCACCTATGTATCTCAGGGGTAATACCGCAGGGACGCAGAAGTGTGAGAAAGACATTCATGATCCTTGTCGAATCGATGGGAATCTCTCGAATCATTTACCAGACCTCGAACTTGCTGCTCCCTCCTCGGGAAATTCGCGCAGAGGTGCAACGCTCCGCTCCGTTCGGATCGGAGGGTCGAAGAGGATCCGAGCGATCCTGCGGCGAAAGGCGGCATTGGCCTTCCTCGTCGTCCCGCTTTCGAGCCGTCAAGGACGTTCGACGGGCTCGCATTGCGAGTTCGCGCATCAACCGGTTGGATGCCTCCTGTCCTCACGCGAATGGAGACCCGGTGAGAATGCCACATTTTTGTCGAGTGATATTCGAGCAGCAGAATCCAGGGTCGAGTACCCTCCTTCCATTTTTCTTCGGGACATTTTCGAGCGCCTGTTTCAAGCCATTTAACCCTTTCAGGCCTGAATTAAGGCCACTATCCGAATAATACGCTTTTTTCACTTTTGAGCGCCTTTCCCAATCTTCTTTAAAGTTTTATGTTCCATGTATCATTTTTATATTTTGCATAAATTTACCATATCATATCATACATTATATATATTACACAAGAAAATACAAAACTGACGGGTGAGTGAAGGCCTCCGACAGAATTGAGCCATGCATAATTGAGTCCATTCTGCAAAGTCACGAGAATCCCGATAAATTAGCATAGAAACAATGAACATGCGATGGCCATTGGAATGGGGTCTGATAGGGTTAAGCCGGGCGGAAGGCACTAACACTTTGCTCCCCCGCCCTGATGAAATTGTTGAACGGTCGCTTTTTAGGAATCATTTCAATGACCTTCAGGCGGCCTCTCAAGGAAAGGTCCCATCGAGGCGAGAGTAAGATATGCGAAGGACCTTTTACAATAATATTTCCTATTATTTTTTAATATTTTCCTTATTTTTTTTTGTTGATATTTTTTATTCATAAATTTTTTCTATTCAACTTTTTTTTAAGGCTCTTTCTTCGTACTCTTAGCTCATTATAGCTGTTCATGCTTTCAGGTTTTTTGTGCTTTTCTTCCCTTCGCGTTTTTTTTTCCCCTACACCACGGCATCTCCTTCATACTGCAGCACGCATTTGCACGATCCACCGCCCTTGTTTGCCGCTGGCCGCAATTTTTGACTGAAGATGATTAGAGAAAAAAGGAATGCGGTAAAGTACCATAGTTCCGCATTGTTTTCTAAGATATTGTGAAATCCCATGGGCCGTCCTTGAAGGTTTTTTTGACATCTTCGTACCATAAGGAACCCTTTCATTCCTTTCAGCGGGATTCGATTTCCCGCGACTTCCTTATCAGAAATTGCGCGAGAGTAAGTAAATAATGCTGATCTAACGATTATCGTTTTGCAACACAATATTTCACTTCTGCTTCGCTAACTACCTTCTTCATTCCTTTTTTCACCTTCATTGGTGCCACCCTTCATATTCATAACGGAATACATTTTTCATCTCCTCATCTCACAGAGAACAAAACAAATTTTCGCACACGCCCCAAACGCGCACACGCCCCAAACACGCACATGCCCCCATTCACGCACCGATCCATCGCCGACTCCCCAAGCGCCACTACGCGATCGACATCCAATTGCGAAGGACGGACGATCCGGGTCACATCGCCATCGCGCGGCGAGCAAGGATATCGAGATGGGTTGCGTGGTGCGACGAGGCAGTCTCGCTCCATCCTCGGCGTGCTGCGCTCTATGTGCTGCGCTCCACGCGCTCCTCCCAGGTATGCTTTTTCTCCTCTCATCCTTGGTCATCAGCACTCAACTTTTTGAGTCATTTTCAATCGCAGCGTGTCTCCCTTCCTTTAAGCAATGAAAAAATCTAATTTTTTAAAACAGTGAAAATGTTAACATTTAACATTTAATTTTAACACTTAACACTTTAAATTTTTTTAAACCCCATGCAGGTTGCATTTTACTTTCTGCAGTTGCTAGCCCTAACGACACTGATTTGGTTCTCGAAGACGTTCAACCCATGTTCAAAGGGGTTTCGCAACGCCCAACGATCACGGACGAGCTCGGTCAAGACGCCCTTTCATCTCCAAAAAGTTTCTCAAGGGCATTAGTCGCACATTAAGGAGACAGTTCCCCTCGAGCTTTTTTTTTCTCACGCATCTGGCAGTGGCTCGAAAGAGGTTCGCTCGACCGAAGCGAGATGGCGCCAAAGGCGCCGCAATATCGAATCGATATTTGAGACAGTTAGAATTAGTCCCCAATCCTTTTCGCACAGGACCCGATCTTTACTCACATTTGAAATGAATTTCAAATGTGAAGGAAAATATTCGTATTAAGGGTCAACCCAGTCGTAGGGGTCTCCAGGAAACTCTGCCTCGGAGGATTGGGGGGGGGGGGGAGAACGATTCAACGTCAGACCAGACTTTTTGAAGGAGTAAATAGCGTATATATATATCGTACATAAGAGTATATAGCGTAGAGTATAAACGCTCTTAACACGTTGGCGACAATGCGTCCTGATGGCAGAAAAAAATGCGCGTGGTCCCACGCGGCGGACAAGCAAAAATAGGCTGGTCGTCAACGTGTTAAAGTGGAACTGCGTGCGAAGCGTGCCTAACTTCTCAGAGTAGATAGATCCAATGCAATGAACGATCCCAGCATATTGGACCTATTCCGACATGCAATTCCCCAGCAGGAAAAGAACGGATGAGCTAATAGAAATATCAGGAAGTTCTGCTGCTACGAAGATAAATGTAAATCACAAAGTGGAAAGTGTTTAACATTCTTCGCAAGCGAAGGTGGTACTCCTATTCCTACTCGTACTCTCATCCAGGAAACGTCATGCTCGGCTGCATGATGGCTCCTGCATGATGGCTCGGCTGCATGATGGCTCCTGCGAGGGATCAGGACTTTTCTAGGACTGGGATAGAATTTAAACGATGGGATCGTTTCAAGATGTTAATTGCTTGTTTCCCGAGTCATGGAATGGAAGTTCTTCTAACGCTTTTGTTCCGGTAGGGAACATTCAATTCACATCGTTCGTAAACGGTCAGGGAATGCATAATTTAAAATTTTTTTGAACCCTCTAAATTTCGGACGTTTAAATTGTCGATTGGGTTCATTGAATATACACTAATCGTTCCGGCGCTGATTCGGCTCCTGCTGCGGCTAAAGGCACGCCAAGATTTTTTTTCGGAAGTCTCCTGGAAATGGGGTAGCTGACGCAATGCAAGCAATAACAGACATCGATTCAGAACCCAGAAGTGATCGTATCGCAAGCTCCCTTGCCGTACCCGGCGACTGAAGACAAATCTCAAAAGATTAGCGCTAATCTCGAAGGATTAGCGCCCAACAGCCTGTTGCACATAGCACTGTTTCTCTTTCACTTATAAAATAAAATAGCATGTAGCAGTTTGTCAGTTTGCAGAAATTTGTCAGTTTGCTGAAATTGCTATTTGCAGCAATTGACCTTTCTTGGATGAGTAAACGTCACTATTATCTCCATCGAGTTCGCTTGAAGAATTATCCCAACCGCACCGTTTCCAGGAACCCCGAACCGATCATGAGTTGGACAAGCAACTTCGTTTGGGCGATGGGCTTCATCTTCGCCGAGAAATCCATGTTCCTCAACGAGCTGGACAATCCCGTCGGGTTCTCCAACTTCGAGCAGCAGATCGACGACTCCTACGACTTCGTCATCGGTCAGGAAAGCGCCAGAATGGAAACATTATTCTTGGTACCACTTTCTGTCAGTGGCGGATACAGAAGTTTTTCAATGGGTGGAGGAGGGGGGGCGAATCGCCCCCTCCCCCCATACCACCACCCTTTCGCCTTTTCATTTTTCGTCCGGGGCAAAAACCTGAATATCCATTTCACAGGAGTCAATAAAATTTAATTTGTGTGCTTTTCAAATTTAACGAATAGAATGCGAAACTGGCCATGGGGGGGAGGGGGGGCGGTCCTCCCCCCGCCCCCTCCCTGGATCCGCCACTGCTTTCTATTAGTACTTGTTCTGTTGAGGAAGGAGGAGTAGAATTAGACAGGATACCTCATGCGGTGTTTCTATTATTATTAATATTTGTCAGTCTTTTAGTTTTCGTTTCATTCTCTCCTTGTCCAGGATGTGTCATCTGCTAGTTTTCGGAGTTTCTCGCAAAGTGTTTCATTTTTAACTCCACGGATATACCATCGAACGCAGATGCAACGAAGGCTCGGTTCTTCCTGAAATTTTCTCAGCTAAAAAATAAAAAATAAAAGCAGAACGTAAATCAGCGCACTTCCTGGAAAGGCTAACGAGGACACCATCTGAACGAGATCACGATTAACTCCTTCCCTCTCGAGACCTGACCTTGCTCCACGATGAGAGTCTCAAAATTTTCTTGGCGTTTCGAGGGATTAGATCCGCCCAGATATGGATTATCGATGCTGCGAAAGACGCTTTCAAAAAAAATATATGCACGCGCACAGACACATTCACTCACGCCTGAAAGCAGGGGAGCTTAGTATAAACCGGTTAAAGGATAATCCTCGAGATCCCCTCTCACCCCCTCGTAAAGCCGATTAAGTCATGGACGGCATCGAAGACAGGTTCGACGACCATCAGACGGGTTCTCGACTGGGTCAAGGCCGCCTCCCCGCTCCCTTTCGCCTCGGGCCCGACCAGCCCCGCGATTCCAAGTGTTTTTCTGTGTAACGGAGGCGTAAAGAAAGGTGTGACGAAACCGGCTTTACGAGATCGTCTCCGTTCAGTTAGTGGATTTGAAATGGGGAAATAAATAAGCTAACAGCTGTAATTGGCAAATGCCAATTACAGAATTTTGCCAAATGATTTCTTCCCGGTCCCCTCGTGAGCCATATGCAGGCCCTGCCAGTAGGCCTTGCTCTACATCATCTCCATAAATCAAGGTAGGTTTATGTCAGCTGCTCCGACATGATTCTGGTTGATGGCATAATCGGTCCTCCGAGCGGCTTGGCTCAGATATTTGCAGGTCGTCCGCGATCATAAATGACTGGGAGTCGTTCTGTTTTAAATCCCACCATGCTCTGGACCTCATACGATGCGGTTGCTCTCGTGATGATTAGAATTGAAGCGAAACGGGGCTGGTTCGTTGCTTCTGCGAGGAATTAATCGGAAGCCTCGTCAGTTATTTTATTTCTGTGACCTCACGTCATTAGGAACACTTCGTTGCAAAATGTTACAACGTGAATCACCGTTAGGTCAAATTGTTATCGTGCGGTCGCGATCCTCATCCAAAATAAATTTTCTCCCTTCCCGTCGCGAGGGGACTCCTCGTCCGAATTTTTGCAAACCACTGGTGAAATAAGTGCGTTTTGGATATATCGTCCCATTCTGGAAGAAATCTTGATTCTAGGCGCTGGTGAAAATGTAAGGAACGACCGATGACAAAGCTATGGAGACATTGTACGGAAATCGACGCTATTTCAGTTTTTTTGGTGACCAGAAGCAAACCAATTTTAGCGTTAAAAAAAGTGCATATTTGTAATTTCAGTCTACTTACAGTTTATTTTATTTAAGGAAGGGAATTCGAAGTGTCTTACTGAAAGTAGTATTAAAGTGTTAATGAAAAGAGTCGGCACTGTTCCTGCCAACCTGCACTCATTGCTTCCACGACACCCACTGCACATAACGTCCGACGCGTATTAGCTGCTTTAAAAATTTGATGCAATGAGGGGGAGAGCAGCTTCAATCGAAATTGATTGCAAACACCTTATACATCTGTATGCTTCATGAAGTGGGAGGAGGGACGACAGGAAGCGTGATCGCAAGTCGGTTAACGGAGAACCCTCGGGTGAAGGTCCTGCTACTCGAGGCTGGGTCGGACGGATCCCTGCTCTCCTGGATCCCTGCAGCCGCTCCCTTGATGTGGTGGTTCACCAAGTACGATTACGCCTACTCCAGCGAGCCTCAGGAGGATTCCTGCCTCGCATTCGCAGGAGGGGTGAGTCCTGTCGCGGAGAATTGCGAAGGATAAGGCCAAATCCACTGTTCCTGTCTCTTTTTTTTAGTTTTCAATCCCGTTTTCCACATTTGCTCAGTTCTCCTAACACCAGCCTAACTGAATAGAGGTAAATTGAATCCTTATCGTATGCGTAAATGGAAACATACTGACTCTATATTGTCAGCTACAAATGAGTGCGTTGTAGTAGCTCTAGTACATGCTCATCATAAACGCGTGAAAGCAAGGAAGCAGACACAGGCGCTAAAGGATCAGTCGATCATCATCGATATAGGAGACAAAAGTAAGAAACCACCACACTGTATAGCTAGAATTACGATAGATGTGCTTTATAGTACTCAATTATTTAACTGCTAAAAAGCATTCAACGGGTCTAATGTCATCTACCACCCTTGGTGTTCACTTTAAAGGGTTTGGTGCTTCAATAGTGTTCCATTAGTCGAAACCAACAAATCCCATTTCTATCCCATTCTATCCCTATTCAATTCCAACAATATCCCATTTTTCGCAACTTGAACTTGGCTTCCAGGAAAAATATGGAAAAATATGAAGACAAAACGCCGACATGAACGAAAGTAATTTTGTGGTACAATTTAGAGAAGTAAGTAAATGTTCTAGGGTGGGAATGTTCAATGATTGCATAAAAAACTCTGAAAAAAAATTGAACTCTAACCGCGTTCGCCTTTCAAATGGCTTCTGATTTTGTTGCTTGATGAAACAATCTTTTAGGGTTGGGGAGAAAAACAACAAATGTATTGATACAAACCAACAACTAGATGCTTCAGAACGTGAAAAAAAAATTAACGAGAATGGGAAAGCTCTGTACTGAGTTTGAATGAAAGAAAAATTCAACTGACCAAGTGCAGAATTCTGCCGTTCTTGATCGCCTAAATGCACGCAGGGTGGTGCAAAAGTTAGGAGACTCATTGTCGCGAAGGGACAAGTGGCCACGAATACCTGTATCATCATAGGCATATGGAACTTTCGATGAAGACGAAATTAAGTAGTTTAGGACGTGAATCACAGGTCATGCGGATGCTACGGTCGTTGAATGCTGGAGCCGTCGAAAAAAATGCCGACTACATTAATCGACAAAACGGTCAACGAAGGCCTCCATTCTGGACACATTTCCAATAGCATTATATTACTTAATAGTCAAAATGCGTGCAAAGTTGCTCTGTGGCTATTTCGCCGCTCATTTGGGCTCGTATATTATCCAATTGACCTTTTCCACCCCAAGCATTTTAAGAGAGGGTTGCAGCAATTTCTCTGACGGCACAACTTCCGCATCCCTCAACTTCCAGTTCTGTGCCTCCATTGTCATGTCCCCTGAGATTTAAACCGCCCAATACATTGGCCCAATAAAGACATATGGAAGAATATTTTTTAGCCTGCATGCGAGCGAGGGGACGATGCCTAGTCTCATCGACCTGCGCGGCGATAACATTGAAACTAAGGATCCATTTTGACTCGGCCATTGCGATCGTTCCTCGTTTGGTGAACTTCCTGAAAACCAAAGGAGAATGTTTATCGCCTCGTATGTCTGCAACGCACTCTGCCAGCAATCGTAATGGGAAAACTATTTTTTTTCTTCGAAATATGCAATTTTCCATCACTGCCCTCAGTCGTGTCGTCTGTTTATTTGTGTATGAAGCTCGAAGCACAAAGCAAATGAAGCGAGAAAGCAAGACTGCCTGTTAACTTGCTGGCTGAATCCTTCCGGCCGGAATTCAAATTTTCGAGCAGCCGATTGTATACATTGATACTACGTTGTAACGAAAGTTTTTGTGTATAGATCCTTTTTTCCAGTAATGACGCAACATTCGATTTTTTCGTCACACATACTGAAAGTTGTAATTTTGATAAATTTTGCGATATGTAAAAAAAGGAACATATATTTATACGCGGCATAAAACGGGCTTATATGTACGCGCCCTGACGAAAATGTCTTATAGGATTCCTATATATTCCTAAAGGAAAATATAGGAATCCTATAGGATCCTATATGCCCCATAGAGTTCAGTTTAGGACCTATAGAGTTCCCTATTGAACCTATAGAGTTCCCTATAGAACCTTTAGATCCCCCTATAGAACCTAAAGGGTTCCCCATAAGGCCTAAAGGTTCCCTATAGGACCCAAAGGGTTCTGTATAGGACCCGTAGGGTTCCCTATAAAACCCATAGGATTCTCTATAGGACCTATAATGCCTCATTGTGGCAATCAATTAACTTTGACAGTTCCTTATTTGTCATGCCCATCTTCCAGATATAATCATGGAATCCCGTGAAGAAATATGCCCTTATTCTTTTTGAAGGCCACGTACGAAACTGATTCGACCCTATCCATATGGAGTTTCAGTAAAGAGACTTGCTCGCAGGTTCTCTCTTCTATTTCCTTAGGTCGAGAGAAGAATACCACCTCTTCTTACCGAAGGAAGTAGATGTACAATCCAGCGATGCATGTGTGGTGGGTGATAAATTATGCAGACCCCCGCAGTACTGGTATTAATAATGGATGTGTCCCAACCATGGAAAAACCCCCTAATCGGTTTTTTATTTACACCGAAATGCTTCGCCAATATTAACCCTGGTCGACTTTTCGTCGTAATGCCTGGGTTTCGAAACCCAAAATATCCTCCCCGAATCCTATAGGTCAGGAGACCTATAAGACCCTATAGGGATCCTATAAGAAATAACTATAGGTTTACTATAGGACATTTCCGTATGGGCGCTTATGTACGCTTTTTTTTATTTACGTATTTGGTATCATTTTGATACCAAATACGTATGTAAACGAAAAAATTTATTTTGAAAATTATGCTTAAATAAATTTTGTATTCATGCACAAAAACTTTCGTTACAACCTAGTACAGTACTCGAAATTATGAGTAACGAATTAAAGATGATAGCAACCTCCATATAAGATTGTACTTACCACCAGTAGGAAAAATTAATGCTTCTTTCCTCAGCCACTGGATTATTCTGATTGACGCGGTCTCCTGTCATTGTTGGTACCATCAAGTTGGTACGATCACACATCACGTGAAATAATTTCATGGACGATTTTTGCGTTTTCAGCGATGCCGTTGGTTCCGGGGTCGGATGCTGGGAGGGAGTTCATCAATCAACGGCGCCTTGTACACCCGGGGAAACCGCAAGGACTACGACAACTGGGCCGCCATGGGGAATCCTGGCTGGTCCTTCAACGACCTCCTCCCGCTTTTCAAGAGAGCGGAGAACTTTCTCGTCGAGGATGTTTCTGCGAGTAAGAGCGCACAACTTTCTTACGGCAGAATGTTGGTAAATATATCATAATCGTTGTACATTGATAATAGTTAAAAAAGATATGACAAAGATAATAGTTAAAAATGCAGCCATGGCAGGTTATGGCGAAAAAGCACGGACTGCTTAACTTTTTTCTGGATGATCCGACCCTAGATTGTAGGTGGATCATACTAAAGAATTGGGAAAAAGCAAAAATGCGTAGGACCAGAGGCAATGGAAAGGAAGGAACTTCACCACGAGATGTGGACCTTTGGATTCGCTGTTGTTCCGAAAAATCTTCGTGGCATAAAAGAGGGCGCTGAAGTTGGAAATGGCTCTTTCCTAAAGTGGGCGCAGCAATTTTCTCCTGAAATAATTCAAAGTAATTAAAAGAATCCTAAATTGAGTCGGAATTAGTGTCAACACTCTCAAAATGTCCATTTCTGTCGGATTTTCTCGTCCAAACAAACTCAGTGCTCGATTAACTCAATATATGCTTGAGTCTCATCCACCTTGCGCCGGCAATTTGCGATCTGCAGGGTTAACCAAACCCAGTTAATCCTGATTGTTTGGATGATTCGAGCCAAGCAAAACGAATTTTTTTTTCCACGTTCCGCATTTGATTCCCATGCTTTCTCGTCGTAGGAGACGCGTTTTATCACGGGAAGGGTGGAAACATTCCGATATCCCACACGTACTCTTCAAAGCTTCTCCCGGCATTCATCGAGGCAGGAAAGAGTCTGGGCTTCCCCTATAATCATGATTACAACGGTGCCTCTCAGTATGGTAGGTCAGCTCAAACGAAATGCACGAGCATCAATATTGGCCCATGCTTCCTTGCTGAACGTGACCGCTGCACTGGCCAGGTTTCAGCAGATTCCAATTGGCGAACAAGCGGGGAATCCGGTACAGCGCGGCCAAGGCTTATCTGACGCCTGTGAAGCATCGCAAGAACCTCCACGTCATCCTCAATACCATCGTGTCCAAAGTGAGTGGGTTTCACAGAGGAGCAGCGGAGGAGGTCTGCATGCGGAAGCATTGAGTCAGTTTAGTGAGTCCGAATTTCTAGTAGAAAGTTGTCGTTTTTATGTTGTGCATAATAGTTTTTCTACTGCTATTTTCAGGTTCTCTCATAAGTGCTGTCGTTGCTAGACGGTTACTATTGGAGAACCTTGAGTTTAATACTGTCTATTCTATCGATGAAGAAAGAGAAATTCTCACAAATTAAGAGTAAGATAATCTATTACCAAGTCAAAATTAAGGATGTTCTCATCTCATCAACATCTTTTCGTGTTTCGTAGAGGGGAATGTAATTCGCACCAATGGAGAACCTCCATACACCGCCGTATAACGCACTGTAATCACTTCTGTAAACTCTGAGAGCTAACTCATTAATTACAGCCCAGGTTCTCCAAATTTTCGCCAACTTCGCAGCACAGTGTTGTATTAGTAAACCATCTCAGGACTGGAGTTCCCACAAGGATATTTCGTCCCGTAGAGCCCTTGAAGACAGTTCTGGCGAGAATATAATTTAGGCATTAGTAAGACAGACAGGGATCACAGAAATTCCCAATGACGCCTCAAGCAAAACCTCTGCAAAACCCCTCCCTTGTCCCAGCCCGTCAGGCTGCCTGAATCCCGTTTTCATTGGATCAATGGCTATGGACCTGGTGTCACGCTTACTTACGCTTGTCTCTCAATGGGTTTCCCTTCCATTTCTATGTACCGGTGCACTCGCGTGTAGGCTGCTCTTTCCACGCCTGCTCTATTCAGGGGCAGCAGACAACCTCGGCGATTTTTTTTCTTAAGACTGACGAATTGGTATTGAGACTGTGGACCGTCATGATTTACTTTCCCTTCCAGATTGTCTTTGACGAGGCGACAAAGACGGCGAAAGGAGTCGAATACCTAACCTTAGACGGTTCCAAGCGCTTCGTATCAGCGAAGAGGGAGGTGATCCTGTCGGCTGGGGCTGTTGCTTCTCCTCAGCTCCTCATGCTCTCTGGCATCGGACCCGCAAACGAACTCCGGAAACATCAGGTGTGGTTCGACTTCATGCCCTCTGAATTCCCTCGTTATGTAGTTGTGTGTGCACGTTCCAAAAACAATCATTTCACTTTTTCTTGTTTCTGGAGTACTTCTCGTGGATTTTTTTTATTTAGGAATGTAACATATGCAGAACTTGAAAGAAATCTCTTACGAAAATGCCTCATAGGAATCCTATTGGAACATATAGGAAACTTATAGGTTCCTATATGGCCTATAAGGAACACTATAGGCCCTATTTGAACAGAACCCTTTGGGGCCTATAGGGTTCCTTATAGGCCCAATAGGAACCTATAATATTCCTATATGTTCCAATATAGGTTCCAGGCATTTTCGTAAGGGTATGGTACTTTGAGAAAGTGCTGAGTTTTGAGGGTTTTTCCATTTACCTGATTTGTAGATGAGACGCAATTGAACTAACTGGACAATTTATCTAGGTCGTACTGTCAAAAGTGTCATATTAACCCTTTACATTAAACGATCCCATCCGATCTACGCTCAGATTCCTCCTCTGGTGGATCTCCCAGTCGGCGAGAACCTTCAAAGTCATGCGGGTGCCGGAGGCCTCTACTTCAGCATCAAGGAGAAGTCTGGCTTCTACCTCCCTGACCTATTCACCACTGAGCTCATCCCGAGCACGCTCCAATACGTCTTGGAGGGCGACGGTATCCTTCTTTCCCTTTTAGGGTTCTTGGGGACAATACCAGAACTTGCCTTTCATGGAACGCTTTCACCTCATCCCTACTTTTTTAAACAGATGATGAACATGAAAGGTGTTCCGCATTTATGTAATATTTGTGTAGAATCAAGTCATAAATGACATGTGAAAATACATAGTAGCTTCTCTGTCAAGACCAAAAAATTGGGTCTTCATGTGTATGATACTCCTTTTCCTTCTGAAAGGATAGTGAATTCCCCTTTCTCGGTACGGCTCCCAGGAATTCTTCCGAACTCGTCTTGTAGCAGGCATTCAGGACTGCTCACATGGAATGATTCAAGATAGGCTTAACGGTGCCGTCTTTTCGTAAGCTGGTTGCTGCGAGCGGGAGTCCAGTACAGGGAATTGAAAGATACCATGAGTGGGTGGGCTGGGAAGGACAGGAATTAAATTACGCAGAAATTATGCATTTTCTGTGGCAAGATTCCGCTGCGTCCATTGAATTCATGCAATCCTGATGAAACCCGACCCATTTAGAAAAAGCGAGCGCCTGTATGTCTCCAACCAAAATAATTTAGTGTGCTCCAAGGCTCCCGGATAGCAAACACAACAACCGTTAAATTTCAATCATTCGAGGGTGATGAATGAGTGTATGAACTAAAACCAACGACATCCTGAACCCTAGTTTGCTGTCAGTATTAGCCTTTCGCCTGTTTTTGTCATCTGGACTTGTGCGCCCTCACTTTCTTATGTGAGCGCAGCGGACGCTGCCCACGATGACCTCACCCAGTTTCGAGATATTTAGTCTTGAAAGGATACCTTCCCAACCTGTACAGCGAAGGGAAGCTTTCGGTACATATGCAGCTGCAGAGAAGGAAACATTCTGCGTTTTATAATGGAGTAGCAGAGCAAGTTCCCGCCACGTGGCTCATTGCCATGCTCAAAACCGCCAATTACGGCTCAAATATGGATAAATCGGTCGCTGAACTTCCCAACCAGCTTCCTAATTAATGCGACTACAAGACAACAATTCTTGCCACTTCATTCAGTTACCCAATATATTTTCCCTAATCCTTTCATGATGATCAGGACGTTTCAGACAGAAATTCGTCGCGGACCTTCATGATAATGCGTTCTGTCTGTTCCTGCGCCTTCCTTGCTGATCATCCGTGTGTTTTCACTCAGGCGTCCGTGCGTTGTTTCAGGGCCCTTCTCGACTGCATACGGTTTCGAAGGGATCGCTTTCGTCAATACGTCCTTTGCCGAGGATCCGGATTGGCCGGATATGGTAATCACCTTCAGTTCGCAGACAATAGGCACGGACGGAGGGATGTTATATCAACCGAGAATCGGACTCGAAGACGAGGTCTGTTCTTCATGAATCTCAGACGGGAATTTCACGTTTTCTTATATTTTGTTTTGCTTCGCAGGCGTGGAAAACGTACAAGGGTTTGCTTCTTCGACCAGGTTTTGGATTTTATCCGTATGCTTTACGACCGAAAAGTCGAGGGAAGATTTCTCTGAGCAGTACAGACATTTTGGACCATCCGGTCATTATAGGGAATTATTTCAAGCATCCAGATGACATGAGGAGCATGATCGAAGGTACGGTCACATAAATATGAATTTCCTGAAGTCTTTTATAAATGATTTCCAAGTGAAAAGTTTTTACGATTTTCAGCCATTCGTTTACTACTGCTATTGGGAGAGCAACCTGCATTCAAGAGACTCGGAGCCAAATTCTACAGTCAGCCTCTGCCTGGCTGCAGCCATCTGAATCAGTTCACAGACGAATACTGGGAATGTCACATTCGACAGTTCACATATCTGCATTTTCACGATGTCGGCACGTGCAAAATGGGGCCTCCTGAGGATCTTACGGCTGTTGTGAACCCATCCCTTCGGTACAAGAAAAATATATGCACATAAAAATGCAATGGGTGAAATCACAATGTTAATTCATGCAGGTTACTTTTTTAATATTGAACTCGGCAGGGTATATGGAGTGAAGAACCTTAGAGTGGCGGATGCATCCATCATGCCGGCGATCGTCTCCGGCAATACCATGGCAGCATGCATCGTGATCGGGGAGAAGGCCTCCGACCTCATCAAGTCCTCGTATGATCTCTGACCTCCAAGAACGGAACGAACTTTGGGCCAGCTTTCGCAGTCCCGATTCCGGGATATCTTTCCTCCTCCGCTCAAAGAGCAGAGGGAGATCTTCGGTTTTCTTGATCTCGAGTGGTGTCGTCTGAGGACAAGGGAATGATCTATATCACGGAATCTTCAGCTGCTTGAATATGTTGCAAGATGGTGCCTAACATAATTGCAAATATGTGTATATATATATTCTTTTTAACCATTTTTGCAAGCATGAGTCAACCTCATTAGATGCTTGAAATTTTGGGAAATCGGGTGATCAGGAAATTGATCTCACTTTTTTTGCCTAATTGATAGGCTTTGAGAATTGTGGTTGTCATATCGTATTGTGGTTCTCATATCGTCTCAATGCTAGGCATTTTGAGTAAGTTGTGCCAAAACCTGACAAATAAATGGCGAGCTTGCTTAGAAGCCCATCGCACTCCATTGCATTCGAGGAGGAAAAGAACAAAAAAAGAAGCATGTGAAGGATCTCATTTTCCCTATTCTACTGACCCAATTCCAAATAATTACTCGCCATTGAAGCTGTTCTTCTATTCTGAGACGCAACCTCGAACTGCTGCTGCCGATTCTCGTATTATACATCGCTCAAGGAAGAAAGTTGGGAACAGCATTATCTTCCAGTTTGATCACAGCTGGAAATCCAGATCCATTCCAGCTGAGGAATAACTTGAAAATTCAACAGAATTCAACTGAGAGTGGGGGGTGGGGGGGGGGGGGTCAAAGCGGAAACCCTCTTGTTTATCGTCTTTCGTTCGTTGTCGTATGTGCACGACGCAAGCAATGTCTTAACATTTTCAGACCTTTTTTCCATCTATGATGAGGTCCCTTTGCGTCATCGGACTAGGTTGAGAGAATTGAAGCCTGGAGCTTCGGTCTCACGACAGTGCGGAAGCCTTTATTATGTTACGGTATGGGATTCGGGTGGAAATAAGCTTAAGTGGGAGGTTCGTGAACAACTATGCAGGTGTTTCATTCAGGTCGGGCCTAACTTGACGCGGGATAAGGGGCTTAAGTTGAAACTGTCTTGCAGGAGATTTGCACTTTTCGCCTCGCCCTCTCCTGTTGGAGGGCATGCAGTATTTCCCTACTTCGTGGCATAAAGCTCTAAAAATAACTCTATGTAATTATTACATCGGACTCAACGCTTATAATTTAATCAACAATATATCCCGAATAACAAACACCGGGGCTCACTAGTGACACCTAGTGGCGGAGGCTGTCAACAAAGATCAGGGGTCAATCACCCCTAGGGGGGTCGCATACTTTCTATTCCCTTACCGTGCCAATAAAAATAATGAATGAAAGATTACATAAGTGAAATTATTGATAACATTGCAAACAACAAGTTGAAATTTCTCATCTTCTCTCAACGCTCCAAGTTTAAGCGACGAAGGAGAATAGCTTCAGAGCCATGCTAAGAAAAACAAACTGTTTTGAGGTTTTTTCCACCAACGATATCCGATTCCCACTTTTGAGGGGAGAAAAAAAATTATGCCCATAGCAAAAATAAAACTCCCTGAAGGAGTTAATACTCCAGTAATCCGGTCATAACGCAATATCCAGTTGCGACAGCGCATTAATCGAAGGCCACTACTTTTTTTTGTTCTGGGTTCTGGCATAGTTGAAGAAATAACGATTCAGATCATCAGGTACCCGGGATGACATTATCATGATGTCGACATCGTCATTAGCGGACCGATGGGCGACACCGTTTCGGTTTCGAGCTGGAAAACCGGTTTTCGGTCTGAAATGCGGAGGCCTCTGCGACGCGGTTGCTCCGTTTTCCGGTGATTCTTATCCTTTTCATCCAAAGGGGAAAAATCTAAATAAATAAAAAATTAAAAGACCGAACAGTGTTGGGAAGTATTTGAAATGCTTTATTTGAAAAATATTTTTTTTTTACACAGCAATGTAAAAAAGTTTTTTTTTCTTCGGCTTTTCAAGCACCATACCCATTATATATTTACCATTGTTTTTTTAATGCTACATTCGAACAGTTCATATTTGCATGTGCTGAAAAAATAACAAATGCTTATTGTAATCAGCCATTCCAATTACATATGGAAATACAAAATATTTTAAACATTTTGAATTTTCATCAGCACGTCCAGGTACGAAATAATTTTCCTGGAATGTTAAAAAATCCTTTTATTAAATAATTGCTGAAAAAAGTACTTGAAACCCAAAGTAAAAAAATGCAACATGTTTCTTTTTTTCAAAGGCTTTATCAAATAATTCTAATTCAATGCCCGCCCAACACCGTTCTGTCTTTTAATTCCCTCTAATTAAAACCGTCGCACTCACTCAACTCCAGTCGCAACAAGTTCACCGCGGAGCGAGCCGTCCTTGGCCGAAATCTCGACTAGCCAACCGATCCGGTTCCTCCGGCGACGGACAAGTATTAATTCCAAGTTCACTCCAAGATCATTCCAAGTTCATTCCCGCGTGGAGTGGAGGAGGTGCATCCCAGGCGATTCGCGCCGAATTGAGTCTGAAGGTCGCTTGTCTCGGATGACCTTGATGGTGGGGTTTCAGGTAATTTGAAGGTCAATTTAAGGGCAGTGCATGCGAACACAGCCATAGGGCCACGGTCACCCTCCGGCGAAGTGAGAAAACAAGAATCGGCAAAAAAAACACTCCGAATTTCTCGAAGGTCTGCCCCTGCACTTTGTTAACCGTCATGGCAAAGGACGGGAACTGACGCGAAGGGACGGCATCATCTCCCAGGATTTTTTTTTTCTGGTCGAGAAGTGGCGCGAGCAGATGAGGGCCATCTAGGTCCCAAGAATCGATCTAATTGCCCTCATCCATCAAGTTTTTCCTACCTGGAAAAAGAAAAGGCTACACATCGAAAAGCACAAGAGAAGGGAGCTGGGGAAGGAAGGCTGGAAGCGCGAGAACAGCGTGAGAGGTGGAAGTGAGAAGTGGAAGCGTGAGAACAGTGTGAGGCAGAGAGCAAACGTCCTTCTGCCTCAACCGTTGGGGAAAGAGCGAGCCGAGAGCGTCCCCCGAGGGCCCTTTTATACGCATCCTTATGACGTCACTCGGCATGCGCGCATATTCACCACCTCCTCTACCTGTATGTCAGGGGGTTTGTTACGGCTTTTCCGGGTTGCAGGCCGATGCATCACGATACTAATCACGCGGAATTAATGAGGAACTCCGATCACCAAATTTCGTAGTGTACCGTTTACTAAGAGTACTAAGACTACTAAGAATACGAAAATAACTTAGACGGATATCTGTTCGTCTTGGTAGGACCCTCTTCGGCAGGGAACCGGTGTCGGAGGCTTGGGACTTAGTGGGTCCAGAAGGAAATAACGCCAAGGAAACTCAGGTACAGCCCAAGCAAACATGCATTTCTGATCCTTACCACAAATGTGCACAGCCGTCAATCAACGAGCCGCTCCGGTTCCCAATCACTCGACGAGGCGAAATGGTCCAGGGATGCAGAGATGCCTCCTTGGCGGTCGGCGAAGGACTCCTCGCTCGTTGAAGGCTAGCGGTCGGGATCATCGACGGTCAAGGAGGCCGCCGTTTCTTCCACGACGGTACCGCGAGGGAAACAACGCTTACTTGCGACTCAGTCGGCGTATACTGGCCGTACCTACCTCTTCGGGACTTTGGTCGTGCTTGGATTCAACGATTAGCCGGTCGTGTGGTCGTGGAGTGCGCAAAGCGGGAAGCTCCTTGGTCCCGAAAAAATTAATCTCCATGATTTAATATCATGATAGATTGCAATATGACATAGAAAGCATAGGATGTCAGATGGGTGCCAGCTGGCCTTTCCGGCCAGCTGGCACCCATCTGACTGCTGACCCATCTGACTGCTGACCCATCTGACTGCTGACCCATCTGACTGCTGACCCATCTGACTGCTGACCCATCTGACTGCTGACCCATCTGACTGCTGACCCATCTGACATCTGACCCAGCAGAAATACCAAAGCTCCAAGGCATCAAGTCCAGGACTATAGAGTGCAATCAAATTGCGAAAGAACAAAGGACACATTCCTACGATCCGATTCCGCAAGAACCCGATGAAACTGGCTTCCAAAGCGTACATATTTTTATAATGAAAAAAAAAAACCGGCCTCGTCAGTCTTCGACCCCCAGCCGAAGAAATTAGCACTTCGACCACTTCTCGAAATAAGGGCGGACGAGATCGGCCTCGACTTTATAATTTAACCTGGTCGATGACACGAAGTTTTTTTTTCCTATTCCGTTCCTCGACGACCCCGACTGTTTCGCTCAAAATGTCGGTCGCTTTATTTTTCTTCTCGGCGGTCGACCTTGGGCGACATTTTCACGTTGAGGTTAGACGTTCCGTTATCAAATAATAATTGACAGAAATAGTCAATCAATATGACGAAAGGTCGACGCATTGCAACATGTGGCGTTATTGGTATTAATTGACAGAGGGATTGATGATGGCTCCAATTAAGGCCTCCCATTCCCTTCTCGCCAAAGAAACGACCGGAATAAAATGTTCTCAGGGAAACTACCGCTGGAAGCTAACAACTCCTACCATGCCGTTGTTCGTTCTGCATGAAATGGATGCTGAGATCATGGGGATGAGGAGGAAGGGTCAGAGTGGAATTGGAATGAAAGGGGAAACGGTATTTTTCGCAATGCGCTCCCTATCGGGGTCGGGGAGAGGATGAACAGCCGGAAACCGGTGGTGTCGGATACCGGTCCTGCCGGTAACCGGTCGTCTCTGGGCCGGATGAATGAAGGTCAGGACTCTCGCATGAAAGCGAAAGTGAACGCACGTCCATTTAAGGGCTGCATTTTTTTTAAATCGGGATTCGAGGGCTGTCGGCCGACACGAAATGAGAAACTGGATTTAGACACGTTCAGCTTCATGTTGAATTGTTTCAAATTAATCGTGAGATAATTAGGAGATAGACAAGGCGACATTTGTCGCCGACCCCCGGCGATTGGCTACAAATTGCAAAAGCAATGCAAGGTGTTCTACAGAGTGTTCCAGAAGTCGCGCACCATATGTAATTTTTTTAATGACATGAAATGTTTTTTTTGTTGTTAAAGTTTCATTAAGTACGGCATTAACTAAAGACCAGTGGCTGGAGATTATTCAGTTCAGTTTGAACTGGCATTTGGCTGCACTCTCGCTCTTCCCTCGCCAAAGCGATACCAGATACGCTCAATTTCCAAAGGCGAGCCCAAACCCTTAAAAGTCAAACTTTTATGACGCTCTTCAATCCTGGTATAAAGAAAAACATTCGACTTGATTCGATCTGAAATACATGCTTAAAATTTGGCCACTTTTATTTCTCTAGTGTCTATTTTCCAATTTTGTTTTCTGTTAAGATTCCTTCTTAAATTTTTTTTTTAAAGGAATACATTAGGTATGATTCAGCCGTGCTTGAATGCGCAGCCTCACAGAACTAAAGAAAAACTAAAGTCACCACTGTCGACAAACAATAAACTGGGTAAAATGCCACACACTCAGTCCCGTATACATTAATTTTATTTTAATCGATTTGGTTCTTTCAGCCAGACGTCAGTTCACTTATAAGGACATTTTTTCAACATGGTGCTGAAAAGATGGATGGAAAAATATCAGCGGAACCAAGTGTTGGCAAGCCAAACGCATATCATAAGACATATCGTTATCCAAAGAAAATTCTCTGCTGTTTTTTTTTTATCATTCCTTTCTAATGAAATTACTAATTGGATACCCCGTTTTCATTGAAGAGAATGATCTCTAAGTTGTAGTCGAATATCGTTCATACCATAGCCTCCATAGATCGGCTTGCATGGATGTTTAAAATATTTAAACGTTTCGGATGTTTAAATGAAAAAAGGAAACGGATGTTTAAATGTTTCCCCATTTTTAAATACTAATTCCGTTATTTTTACAAGCAGCCAAGCGGCCATTCGGGCCACTGCAGTAGATTCAAAGTTCAGGGGGGGATTTTTCGTTTCGATCCTAATTGTTTAGAAGGACTGTTCGTTACTTTCAGGATTGGTATATTTCTCTTAAAGAACGATTTTAAAAAGTTTCAGTGGTCTGTGGCAGAGGCGTTGATTCGTCTAAGTCTCTCTTGCTGAACACCTCGTTCAAGCCATCTCAAGATCTACAGTAATAAGTCTCCAGGTGTGCACAAATGTAATCCTTTCCTCCCTCTAACTAATACGGAGTTCGTTAATAAACCCGAATCAGCTTCATTATGATTTGGGGCCGGGATCCTTCACCGATTTTGAAAGATTCGCTGACATTATAATCCGCGGGCTTTCAGTGAAAAGTATATATCTTAGAATGAAATAAAATATATACGCCTGACATTTTATTAGTGCCGGAATTTATATGAACAAAATTTTTTATTTATTTTAAACGGTGAAACTCAAATTTCGAAAACTCGATCACTGTGGAAAATTTAGTGTTTGAAATGGAAGTGGCCCTCTCCACAACAATATACCAGTGTGACTTTGGCCCGGGCGTGAACGAGATTTTCAGCGATAGAACAGATGATGAAGGTGGTAGCGTAGAAGTTGCATCCCCGAATGATACTCAAGATGGTGCGAATTTCTTTCTAACTTGGTTGCTAAGTGATGCCAAGATCGAAACCAGCATTCTGAGTTTCCATATAGGGTGAAGGAGTGCAGGCAAGGGAATCCTTCAATTCCGGTTCATTGTTTTCCTTGTCAGTCCCTGCTTAGTACCATAGAGAAGATGAACATAAGAAATGCAACGGATGCATTGGAAATGTAGCATTAGCTCACGAGTGATTACGACCCGTCTCTTCGGTCCCATCGCCGAGGTCCGAGGCTTCCTCCAACCATACAAGAAGATGTTGAAGATCCACTCCAGAACTTCCAGAATGGAGATGAGGGACAGACCGGTGTAGAGACCCAGTAATCCTCCCAAAGTCCCAATGAAGCTCGACCACTAATTCATAAAACGAGTTGAGACGCTAACAGAGATGAATACGAGAACCCCAGCTTACGGACCTATGAAAGATATCCACTCACAGGATACATGAGATGCTCAGTGATCGTCTCCACAGCAAGGCTCTCATAGTAGATGTTCACCACAGCAAGATTTTCCCTGAAGAAAAAGTTAAAGGCACAAGCTGCTAGAGCAAATATAGGTTTCATATCACAATCGATAATTTGTCGATATTCCAACACTTTTAAGGGCGACCGTTTTTACAACATATTGTGAATGACGACATTCCTGCACTAGTTTTGTAATTTAACCATTGTCTTTTTCACTGTAACTCTGATAAGGACTGGGCAGACTTTGAATGAATACAGAGACTCCTATTTTTCATCTCGTTCTTCCTCATGGAATCCCATTTTCCCATTTCCATCCAGGTGATAAGATGTGTAAGGAGCGCGTCTTCTCGATCCATCCTCGCAGAAGATAGTGACCAAGAATATGTCTCCTCTCTGAAAGAAGTTGAAATTCATTTCATTCCTTTTTTCCCTCCTCGTGTGCAGAGTGCGTACCTAAAATATAGACTTACGAGCAGGTTTGATGAGAACAACCACAGAAACCTTCAGACAGGATTTCATGAAACATCTTCTGACGAGCTTCGAATGATGGACCTTTCTCACAAAAGAAAAAGAAATCTGTAAGTTTTTATGATTACTATCAAGACCATACTGGAGGTCTACACGATTATGAGTCTCTGAATGGCTCAATAAATTGATCCGAATCAGACAAGCGAGATTTCCCTAAATCAAGAAGAGTTTTTGATGATCGAATTTCTCACAGTAATCACAATCTCCCATGACGCGAAATTCTTCTGCGGTCATATCCATAACACCTAATTCGTTGAAGCACAATGCACAGTTGGGGTACTTAGGGTCATTTTTCATCCGTTCCCAAAAGCACATCCATCGACACAGCTGAAAAAAGAGATGACAAAAGAGAAAATCACGGGAGTGATATGAGATGAATTGCGAGAACTCACTTGCTAAACCTCACTCTGTTTGTGAATTTAAATCTCTTGTCAAGGTGAAATCGCTTCTCGAGGAAGGAATCTCTTGCACAATATCCGCCTTCGTCAGGTGAAAGTCGCTGAAATGACATCTTTTTGATAGTGGCGTAAGAACTCGTTCCCAAGTTTATTTGAAATCCCTTTCCATACACTTCTTCGGGATCTATTTCAGGTGGGTGAATCATGAGACGGAATCCGAATTCATGGGAGAGATTCATATAGCGCTGGACATGAGAACTCAGTATGAGTTGTAACCCATCCTGCACAACATAATTCAAAAGAAATGAGCTCGTGAATTGCATTTCTCCGCTTTGACGACTCCGAAGGCTCTCACCGAGGGTCCCATGCGGCTGTTTAATGACGATTTCTCTCCCAGTTTTTGTTTTTGCTTAATGACTTCGTTTTAACGTCCTCGACTTTGTTGAAAGTTATGCAGCCTGGTGATACTCCGTTTTCCTTGAAGCCACTGGGAAAGAAAAAACATGAATTCAAAAGTTTAATCATTTCTCGAGAATCCGCCATTTCCACTTTCTGCTTCCCAGCGAAATTCACTATTGCAATTGTTTGTTTCCAATCACTTTCTGCTTTTTTTTTGACAGGAAAGAACTGCTTACTTACGCAAGGAACTCATGTGAAACTACAATATGAGGTAATTTTTAACGTCCAGTCCACGAGGGTGGGAAATCCATGAAAATGGAGTCTTAAGCGAGGGAAAAAGTCAAGGAAACTTACTCATAGTCGCAACCGATGGAATCAAAGCTGCAATGGAGTATGTGTTGCATTGGTCTCTCCGCCTCAAAGTTCAGGTACTTCCCTCGATTCACAGTGGAACTTTTATTTATAGGCTTCCAATACTTGTCGCTGAATATTTCCAAGAACTTGGTCCAGATTTTACTCGACGCTGACATTCCTAAGAGTGAAAGTTTTATTTTCTTCCGGGTAGAAATCGTCTAATGGTAGACCAGGTTAGATATGTTTGTTGTATTAGAGAATTCTATTCCTCGCTCAAATTATTCTCCCTATGCTCGACATTGCAATAAAATGATTTGGGGGAAAAATTCCTGCACAATTGGCTTTCAAATCTTGCAAAATGAAAAAAAAAAAACATATTTGTATTTTGCAATAATATTTTTTGCAATGTCAAATAACTCGTAGGCTTAGGATGCTATTTTTTCCAGGACGTTGATAAGAAAGGGAGCTTGATAAGAGAGGGAGAAAAACGCAATTTCCAGTTTAAAGTGGGATTTGCTTTCTTTTTCCTCATAATTGATGAACTTGCTTTGTATTTCTGCATATGGGTTGATACAGAGTATCAGCCCCTTGTGAAGGTCGATACTGCAATCGGCATTCTCAAAGAAAGGAGGCGCGTCTGCTTTTGCTCGTTGGCATTTGCTCTGTAGCTCGAGATCACCCTTGAACATGTCTTGAATATCCCTAATACCGGCCATTTTCAGCGGGAGCGCTGACGATTCCTCGAAAAAGGATAAATCGGGGCATATCGTGATTGCCGGAAAAGGGAGGCTTTCCTTCATCTCCATTTAGATTGCGGGCTTCACACGGGAATCTTTTAATAACCTCGGTGTACTTGAACATTAACGCATCCCCAGCAAGATATGAAGATAATAAGTCTGCACGAATACGACTCATTGTTTCTTTAGAGATATCATTCAAATGGGATGAAGTACTTCACTGTAAGTGTAGTGAAAATTACATTCCTATCAATTAGGGCTGTATCTGTGGCCACATTTGGAGGTGGGCCAATGGCAGATTGTTTCCTCGTAACCATCGGCCGATGCTGTTGCCAGTGTCAATTGCGGAATCCTAAGGAAATGGCCTTCAGATTCAAATAGTCCCGAGAAAGGATTGAGACCAACTTTGATCATGTCCATCACTTCTGGCTCTCCATGAGGTTGTCTGTGGTTAGGTTGTTGGTCATTGTTGCTGTTGAAAGCTTTTGTTAAAACGCATCTTTCAAAAGCATTATGTATCTGTAGACACAATGACTTCACTCCTTTACCCATTCTTTCCTCTCTCGTTTCCTACATTCCGGCTGTTATTCAGGGTGCTTGCTAAGTAATTGATTATTATTTATTATTATTTATTATTATTTATTATTATTTATTATTATTTATTATTATTTATTATTATTTATTATTATTTATTATTATTTATTATTATTTATTATTATTTATTATTATT
>CAJPEV010003912.1:0-26551 GCA_905338385.1 Darwinula stevensoni
AATAATATTTTTTTTCTTGGATTTTTGGTCCCCTTTGCAAATATAAGTTAAATGTTTATGTTTTATATATCGTTTTTAGATTTTGTATCAAATTTACAAATATCATACCATGTATAATATATTATTCATTTAATTATATAACTGAAGATGATAAAAGTAACAGGTGGAAGAAGGCCTCCAAAGGAATCGAGCCATGCCTAATTGCGCCCATTGTGGTGCAATATGGGGCGCAAAGTCACGAGACTCCAGAGAAATTATCATGAATTTACCAATATTCATGAAAATGCAACGCCCATTGGAATGGACGCCGGATCTGATGAAAGGGTTAAACCATCCCTCCGATTTCCTCCCGTAAACCTCGGAATCGATTCCTCTCATTGTCTTGTTAGCTCCGATTCATCGACGGAATTGGTTTTCCGTTAGATGTGATCGTTTCCGCGTCTTCCCAGGAGATTTCCCCATCGTATTCGGGGATTCCTCAATGGCGTTCTGTCGCTAGAAAGCGTGCTATTCCCGCTCGAGACACTGCAGGACATTTATTATTATTATTTTCATTATCGCTTGCACTCAATAACCGGTGAGGAATTCCCTTTCAACTGCAAGTACTATTTTACCTCACGAGATTATTCAGTACCTCTTTCTTATTGTTTAAAAAGCGAGTCCATTTCTATATACCGCGGTAGGTTCAACGATTTTCAACCTACGTTCTGGCTGGAATGGATCACAGGTTCCTCCACATCTTTTAATATTGTTAATATTGTAGTATTAATTTAATCTTGCCCCCCAAAATGGCAATATTTTAAATGGCAATATTGCAAGGTGCGTTATCCATATCAAAGCCGGATCATCGTGCAGCTGGACGCGAGGGGCATCAGCGCCGTAGGCATCGAGCATGGAAGAGCGGAGACTCACGTCGTCGTCGAGGAGCACGAAAGCCGGTCAATGCCGTCCGAGGGAAAGCGAGGCGAGGCGAGGAATAAGGAGGTCTGAGGCGAGATGGGTCGCGCATTCAGCGGGAGGAGGCTCTCTCTGGATTGCGTCGCATGCGTGATCGTCGGGAGAAGGGAGGGCTTTGTCCCTCCGCTCCGGAGATTCGAGGGCCGATGGAGGTTTACTCGGCCGACCCTCTGAGCTCTCGAGTGTCGGCAAACGTTGTACGAGGGGTGTTCAATGAGCACACCATTAAAAAATAAGTACTAATGGTTGGATGTAAGTGCACATCGGTAGACGTGAGCAGCCTCGCCTCATGAGAGTTCTTTGCCTGAAAATATTCCCCTTTCACATCGATGCACTTCTGCCATCTGCAGCGGAGGGAGTAGATGCCCCTCGGTAGAGAGACCTGCATCTTGTTGACGAAGCCACTAGGTTCCAACAATCTGAAGGTCTTCGCCACCAGAAAAATTCACTCCTCGAAGACGTTCCATCATCGATCCAAGCAGATGAAAAATCCTAGGGAACAAGGTCTCGGCTATAAAGTGGGTGGGTGTTGTGAAACCTATGGAAATTTTTTCTTGCCTCGACTCGGGTTTTTCAGTATCCGATTTTTCGGTAGTCCAGTTCGTTTAGAATTTTTTTTCTTCTTCAAATTATCTTCACTAAGTGCAACGACCGAGCTGGTCGTCATACGCCAGTCTGCTTCAACAGGTTCATCGACACCCTTCAGTTGTTAAGGTCGAGGGTCGACCCCCTCGTGCAACATCTGTCACCGTGATCCGATCAACTTGAAACTTGAAACTTGGCCATATTTTCGTTTACGATTCCTTTTGCTTATTGGATGATTTCCGAATACCCCATTGATTCCCATCGATGGCGGTGGATCTCGCCAGCAGGATTTCCCTCCCAATTTAAAACCGGATACTAGTTTAAATCAGGTATGATGATGAACTGGCTAATACAATTATATCTAAAGGTAACATGCTTATTGAAATAATTGATTTGCAATATTTTTTAAATGATACAGTGTCATCTGAATTTTATGACTATATTTGGTTGCGCAACTTTTAAAACGCACTGTACTACAACTTGAATACTGCTCAGTGTCGCCTTGTGAGGAAAAAAATCAGGGTGGCGATCTTCATAATGAGCATCGTAGTAATAATGGGAGCAATAATGGGAGCGTGAAGCTCGAAAGGTGTGCTTAGGTACTGCTTGAAGCCTCAGGCAATTAAAAACGGAACGAGGAAACACGACAGTTTAGATTGAAGCAGACACATATAAAAGCTGAGCGTTCATCCAAACTTCCTTAGAAACACTAGAACGCTTGAGCATCTAAACCCAATCGAACTGCTCAAAGAGTAGTGGCGCATCCGGTTCAAGGAGAAAACCGCGAGTGGAGAAACTCGTCAGACCGATGAGTTTCAGAAAAAAATATTTGCATCTATCTCATCCGGCAAATGTCAATCATATTTTATTGAAATTTATCATGATTATATCTACTTCATTTTCCATCCATGGAAAGTGCATTGGATCGCAATGCATAGGATTGGCAATGCGAATTCGAACTATCGAGTAGGTTTCAAATTTGAGGCCAAGGAATTCCTGAGTTTTTTCTTGTACTCGTAGAATTCTATTGAAAATTCTTAATATTATTGATACGATTTCTATAGAAGATCCATGGAATTTCTGAGGGCGATTTAATGCGATTCTATAGAATGACTCAATGTCTGTCAATACGATCCAACATTAATTTTTTTTTATCAGTCCACCGAACTGGGATATAAAGAGGGAAAGCAGAAAATTTCTGAATAAAAAAAACAACAGAAAACAACTAAAAAGGATAGAAACAGCCATTAACCCATTGGCATATTATTTAAATACCCGAATCCGTGCATTAAAATTCCAATTATTTTGAGAAAACCGATTTTTTTCATTTTTTAAATTAAAATTTGAATAACAAACCCAATAAAATCACGTTGAATTCCCCACAGTACAACAGAATGCTTCTCCCCGTGCCCCTCTTCATCTTGTTGCATCCAGCAGTTGACTGGCGTCTGATACCTCTCGACAGATTCATCGAGGTGGAGAGATACAACACGACGTACAGAGGACTAACTTCCAGTTCAGCTGCGGAACTTTTTCTGTAGTAATAAGGCAATGGGTTAAAGTGTGCAGGAGCGAATAGATACGACGTTCCCAACGCTCCCAATACGCAGCTATATTTACGCATTAACGCTAATTGGCGCCGTATCGATAAAAAACAATTGAAAACAATAAAACGCTTTGGAATTTGGCGACATCTATCCGATTCATCTGCAATTTCTGACAGTATTTTTGTGACACAGATGCAGACCAACGCAAAACCCCTTTCCTCCCCGATGCCGACGAGTAATTTTTCCTCTCGAGATGAAATGAAGTCCTCACTTCGCGTGGACTGATGAAGCCGAGAAGTCCTCCCAAATGTGATTGGTTTCGTTTCCGTTGCGGCAATGGCGTCCTTGGATTCCTTGAGGGTGCGTGGGAAATGACGGCGAGTTTCACTCGGATGCAGGCGAGAGAGCATTTTTGTCCGAATATATTTAAATAAATATACGGGGTGTCCTGGAAGTCAGTTTACGCTGGACATTGCACAGGTTTCATGCAATAAACTTATTTATTATAATTTATTATTTGATGNTACATCCGCCCCCCCCCCCATGACTTCCATTGATTCTTGGAGGAAAAGGGGGAAAAAAGGGAAAAAAAAGGGGGAAAAGGTGGACTCCCCGCAAAATAACTTGTTCCTGCGTCCCCAACCGATCTCGAGATTCCATCTTCCAGAGGAAACCCTCCAAACCCGTTGGAAAGCAAGACGGTGCCAGAAAGCAACCACAGAGGTTTTTGTCGAAGGTATTTCATGATTTGGCGACGCCGAGTTGTCGAAGTTGACGAATTTCTTGGGTGAGCGAACTAGTGGAACCATAACTCGAGGGATTACTTCGCTTTTTTAGTTGGAATCGCGAAGGATCCCGGGTGCAAAACGAGCGAAGTCGTTCCCCGAACAGAGCTGTGGGCTCCTCAAGCGAGCGGACTCCTCGCTGAGGAGTCCCCCGATCGATGAGGAAACGCTTTTTTATGCTTCCGGATTTTTTTTTTTTTTGGAGTCCCTTGGAAAAATTACTCTTCAGCTTCGGTGAGGAAAGGGATTAGCTGGAGGATAGGTTAGGAGATTAAACTTGACTGGAGGGACTTTCTACCCATTCACACGATGATATCATGCCTCCTTGTATAATGCTTGGGTACCAAACTCCAGAAGAAGAAGAAGAGAAGAAAAGAAGCCCCATTTAAACTGGGTTCACCTCCATATTCATGCATCTCCACGTGTCAATGGATGATTTAGTTCACCTCCTTCAGCTTCCTCCCCGCCTTGACTCTCTACTGATACCCTGGACGTTGCGCGGTTATAGACTGCCAGACGATACACCCCTAGTGCTGTTCATTAGTCGGCGAATGAATTTCACCCGGGGGGGGGGGCAGATGACAACGTTTGCGGGCCAACACCCATGAAGTGTCATTGAAATTTAAATTTTGATGGATGTCTAATGTCAAACGTCCAGCCGAACGGCGGTGTGTCAGACCGTAATGAGCGATAGCCGACAGTTGCCGACAGTTGCCGACAGTTGCCGACCACTGATATACTGATTTACAGGATGTCTCATGAGTCGCGTTACACTCGACGCTGCACACGTTCCACTCGCGTTAAAATAAAATTTTTTTATATATATATATTTAGTCCTCTTTGAGATATCAAATAATAAATTATAATAAATAAGTTTATTGCATGAAACCTGTGCGATGTCCAGCGTAAACTGACTTCCAGGACACTCCATATATTTCTTAAATATATTCGGACAAAAATGCTCTCTCGCCTGCATCCGAGTGAAACTCGCCGTCATTTCCCACGCACCCTCAAGGAATCCAAGGACGCCATTGCCGCAACGGAAACGAAACCAATCACATTTGGGAGGACTTCTCGGCTTCATCAGTCCACGCGAAGTGAGGACTTCATTTCATCTCTAGAGATGAAATGAAGTCATTTCATCTTCATTTCATTACTCGTCAGCATCGAGGAGGAAAGGGATTAGCATCAGTTGCTTTACCCCGGAGAGGAAAGGGGGTTTTGCGTTGGTCTGCATCTGTGTCACTAAAAGACTATCAGAAATTGCAGATGAATCGGATAGATGTCGCCAATTTCCAATACATGTTATTGTTTTCGATGGTGTTTTTTGATACGGCGCCAATTAGCGTTGATGCATAATTATTGTCACGTATTGGGAGCGTTGGGAACGTCGTCTCTATTCGCTCCTGCATACTTTAACCCATTGGCTTATTACTACGGAAAATGTTCCGTAGCTGAACTGGAAGTTAGTCCTCTGTACGTCGTGTTGTATCTCTCCACCTTGATGAGTCTGTCTAGAGGTATCAGACTCCAGTCAACTGATGGATGCAACAAGATGAAGAGGGGCACGGGGAGAAGCATTCTTTTGTACTGTGGGTAATTCAACGTGATTTAGGGGGTTTGCTATGTATATTTTAATTTAAAAAATGAAAAAAAAAATCGGTTTTCTCAAAATAATTGGCATTTTAATGTACGAATTTGGGTATTTAAATAATATGCCAATGGGTTAATGGCTGTTTCTATCATTTTCAGTTGTTTTCTGTTCCTTTTTTATTCAGAAATGTTCTGCTTTCCCTCTTTATATCCCAGTTCGGTGGACTGCTCAAAAAATTAATGTAGGATCGTACCATTGGGTCATTCAAATGGAATCGCAATAAATCGCCCTTAGAAATTACATGGATCTTCTATAGAAATCGTATCAATGATATTAAGACTTTTCTATAGAATTCTACGAAGACAAAAAAAAACTCGGTAATTCCTTACCCTCAAGTTTGAAACCTGCTCGATAGTTCGAATTCGCATTGCCAATCCTATGCATTGCGATCCAATGCACTTTCCTTGGATGGAAAATGAAGTAGATATAATCATGAAAAATTTTAATAAAATATGATTGGCATTTGCCGGATGAGATAGATGAAATTTTTTTTTTTTGAAACACATTGGTCTGACGAGTTTCTCCACTCGCGGTTTTCTCCTTGAACCGGATGCGCCACTACTCTTTGAGCAGTTCGATTGTGTTTAGATGTTCAAGCGTTCTAGTGTTTCTGAGGAGGTTTGGATGAACGCTCAGCTTTTATATGTGTCTGTTTCAATATAAACTGTCGTGTTTCCTCGTTCCGTTTTTACTTGCCTGAGGCTTCAAGCAGTACCTAAGCACATATTTCGTGCTTTATGCTCCCATTATTGTTCCCATTATTACTACGATGCTCATTATGAAGACGGCCACCCTGAATTTTTTTCCTCACAAGGCGACACTGAGCAGTATTTACGTTGTATTTAAGTTGCCCAACCAAATATAACCATAAAATGCAGATAACACTATCATAAAAAATATTTCAATTATTTCAATAAACATGTTACCTTCAGATATAATTGTAATTGCAAGTTCATCATCATACCTGATTTAAACAATCATTCGTGTTACACATGCATCAGGTTTTTGTTTGCATACAGGGTTGCGCAACTTTCGAAACACATTATATCAATACTACTATCGTATTCTACCCTCTAGGGTGGTTCCTGGCCCCTTACCGTCGGGTAATCCAAACAGTACAAAGAGATGCAACTGAATTCTATTGAATTCCATGGAACCACGATAAAGACTCTATGGAAGTCTACAGGTTTCAATAGGTTATTAGACATTGTTATACGTTATTAGTGGGGGAGGGGCGGGTTTGAAGGGAACGTGGAGCCTCTGAATGACGGTTTCACGCAACCCCATCTAGACGATTTTTCTCAAAGCAATTGCTTGTGAACCCTAACCTTAATCTTCCGCTCCCTCGTCGCCGAGAGAAGCACACTCCTCTCTCGGTGTAGAGAAACGTATGAGCATGATGGATGAGGGGCTGGATTTAAACCGGAAACGAGGAAGACCAGAGCTTTTAGGTAATTTTGGAAGGTTTTCTTACTTGTTCCTTGTCAACGGAGAAAGGAAGCAGCAGGGCAAGAATTTCAGCGTAATTTTTCCTTTTTCATTTTCCCCTTTTTATCTTATTTTTTTGGAGGCTGCGAAGCGAAACCCTTTTAATGGCTCAAGAGAGGATGCAGATGCGGGAAAATAATACGATAAGGGACGGGGACTCGAGCACGTGCGCCATTCATTCTCTTTGTTATTGTATTAGTCGAAGAGGAATTTAACGATGGGGGGAATTCATCCAGACAACGAACTTTGTTAAGGGCGTCAGCAACAGGAAGCTTTTTAAAAATTTTCCCTCTCGATGCGATCACCCATGCGTGAAACAAACCGAAGAAGCCTCGAACGAGATTCACGTCATGCCCTGGGGCCCTTTCCGTCGATGACGATCCATAGAAGTTACTTGTATATATAATGTATATTTTACCAATATAATGTATATTGATACATTATATAGATGTTTTAGAGCACGAGTGCATGGTGAGCTCCGACTTCATGAGTTCTTGGAAATCTTAATACCTTCTGGAAGTGGAAATGAGTTCTGATTCCTTGAAGTGCGATGCCAACTTGCGCATTAGATGGTGAGCTGGTGCTGTTTTGGCATTACAGTCAATTACATAATTTTGGCATTACAGTCATTGCACTCATTAATAGCAATGACCACGATACGAATATATGTTCATTAAAACATCCTGACGCATGCAAGAAATTTCCGGCCTATCTAGACGGAAATCCTGCTACCTTCGCCTATGAGCAAGGCCCTTCGACCTATGCCTTTCTAAGTCATGGGTTAAGTGGAAGGAGACGGGTTGAAACGGTCGCTTGTGGATGCGAATGGGTTACTCATTATATTTCCAGTAGTAAGACGGGGAGGAAGACCTTGCGATTTGGTGTGGCTATGACAAATCCACTTGCGGACTCCAAGGCCAATGCCATTTATTTGCACATACTTCCTTTAACGAAACGGTAACATTAAAACCTATGGGCTAAATCAAGGAAATGGCGTCTATATGAATATTTTCTCATAAAACTTTATTTTTAAGGTGCGAGGGCCAAAGTCGTGATAACTGCCAAACCAAATAACCGAGGAGTTTCACAATATCTTTAGGGGTGAACCTCGAAAAATGGTGCTCTAAATGCATTAGTAATTTTCTTTGTTCATAACCTGACCATAACGAGATTTTCAGCATCGAACTTCTTGAATTGCACAAATAGTGTTCATCTCTCAAATAACTATCCAGATTTTCATTCAAAAAACGTTCCAAAATTGCATTTCAGCGTTTGATATTGGCTCTATTGATGACTTTTTGTCGGTGACCAACCGAAAATAAAAAATTCGTTATCGCATGCATGCAACTTAGTCATGTGATGGCTAAATAAAATCAGGACAGTAAGGAAGAGAGAAGACTCTTCCCTTTCAGCGTCTCGATTCAGTTTCATGCTGATGGTTCAAAACTCCCTTTTCCAATCGTGGAACTGAGCGACCTCAGACCCAGGTCTTCGAGGGTTCATTTGCAGCATTGTCCATTATGCTGTTATGTCTCATGAAGCACGTGGAATACATGTGACATTTTCTGCTGTGAGGAGGGTCAGATGAAAGGTTTCATGAAGGAAAAACAATTTCGCTGTTTAAAACCATAATAAAAGAGGGAATCTATGATATTAAACTCGTTCTTTTGACTGATTTTCAAGCGTAAGGCTGTGGGACCTTCATTCATTCTTCATATCAGTTAGATAAGCTTACCCTGTGGGACGGTAAGACGATATTACCTTTTCTCAGCTTTGATGGTAAATGTACATCCTGGTCATGTCAATCGGCATTTCATGGGAGAATAGTGCATTTATTATACTCGCATTATCGCTCTAAAGTGCACCAAGATTCATGCCACAACATTGACTTTCATCACTTTTTTTTCCAGAGAAATTCTCAACTAAAAAACCATCTGGCTCAAAACACACCCAGATATATAAACCGTGAAGCACTTAGTCCCATAATTATGTACACATTTTATAAGTACACGCCCCCCTGGCGAAACGATGTAATTGCACACTTCGCATTGGGCGCGATGGAAAGTGTGGATGACACTTTCACTTGCTTTGACACGCGCCAAGGTCACCATGGTGATCGCGGTCGCTTGACTTCAGATCCCTCGATCTCTTGCTATGGGGGTTTGTTAAGTCGCGCGAGTGCATGCTTGAAAATCTTCCGACGCATTTGTATTTAAAATGCTGAACATGTTAGAAGAAAAGAAAAACATGTAGGAACAGGGAAATAATTATGAAACGCATTCAACGAGGAAACGAATCGATTTGTGTGATTGACGTCGAAACACAGCACGAAATACAATTGAATATTGCAAAATAAAAGCAAAAAATATTGTATTACAAGCAATCATTGATTTTATGTAAATATGCCATTTTGCCTCATACTATCCGCATCACACCAATCGCAGGGTTTGCACTCGAAAGATAATCGGGTAGGAGATCAGCTCAAGGGTAGAATGTCAGAAGAATCCAAAGTAATGTTCTAATGGTAACCCGGAAGTTTCAAGACTCTTGTCTTTCGGGAGATGATACGATAGAAAAAGGACGTTCACAAATCTTTGCTTTCATGAAAGCTGTCTCTCTTGGGGGCATTTTGGGAGATGTATCCCAGGTATCAAGAACAGCTCAAATCCCGCATGAACTTATTCCAGGAGCTGTGCATAGGCACCAGGAGGGATACACTGGACATGACAGCACCGTGGAGCAAAAAACATTCAGATCACACGGTATATACCAATGCGGAGTGAAACCGTGGGCTTACCCCTGCTAACGAAGCTTCAATTTTTCAAAAATAATACTTTTAAGGTGAAGGTTGAAGACAAGTAAACTTTGGTAAAAACTATTCTTTCAATTTAGTCTTCTCGAAACAGCCTACGGAACACCTTAAAGTTTCTCCTAAGCTCTCGTTTGAAGTAAGGGTGAGTCAGGGTATATATGTAAGGGTCGATGGCGCTGCAGAGTTTGCAAATTATGGCCGGGATCATGGACGACGCCGGGGATATTATCCCTTTCATGTCCATTATGCCAAAGAGGCTTATGCAGGCATAGGGAGTCCAGCCCAGAAACCAGAGGGCAACCAAGGTGACTACGGTCTTGAAGATCTTGCATTCCTGCTGTCGCTTCAATTGCTTCTTAGGGTCCCCAGAATCCACTTCCTCGTAGTTTTTGCTGAACATCCACAGAATCCCGACGTAGCTGGAAATGATGATGATGAAAGGGAGAAACCAGGCCCCAATGAAGAAGACGAGGATGAAGGTGATGTTGACGAGATCCGTAGCCAGATAGTTGAAGCTGCAGGTGGTGAGATATCCTTCTGGGACGTACAGGATGCCTGGCACCACCAAAGGGATGACGCTGAATACAAAACCGTAGAGCCAAAGCAGGGTGATGCAGAGGATCCTTTGCCACCGCGGGAGGACCAGGGCAGGCCACGTGAACTGGGTTCTGGGTCTCCAGCAGTTCCGGATCCCCAGGAACCTCTCAAGGGAGATCGTCGATAGTGTGGCAATGGACACCGTTCCGGACAGTCCTCCGATAAATCCAATTGCCGAACAGCCTAAAGAAAAACAGATGGAAACATTATGACATGTTAACAAGAGAAAATCTTTCATTTTTCAGTATCTAACTGGCAGATGAAACAATCCTCTAGTATACAGGGTGACCCAAAAAATATCGCCCATTTTAAATATCCTTGAAAATGATTGTTTTCAAGTTATTACAAAAATTTCTTCCCTGGAATGTAAAAAAAAAACAGGAAATTTATCTCTTAAAACGACACAAACATAAGTTACATATTGCACACTCAATTTCAGCATCTTAAAGCATGTTCGATCCAGGCACCTCGACGCTGAATCATTGCTGCGACCCAGACATTGAAGTTATTAATTACCCTGTCTGACATTTCTGCCAGAAAAAAAACTCGCCTGATTGGAATACACTCCCCTTCAAGTATCACGCAAAGAATCTAATCTGGAGGGGACAGATAACATTTGGCTGCCAAACTCCCCCGATCTGCCCCGATCTGCCCCGATCTGCGCCGATCTGCCCCGATCTGCGCCGATCTGCCCCGATCTGCGCCGATCTGCCCCGATCTGCGCCGATCTGCCCCGATCTGCGCCGATCAAAATGCTAATTGAGAAATCCACAGGCGAAAAAAAATTATCCCAGTTTCTTTCTCTGATATATTTGTCGTTGTGTCTTCGTTCATCTCTTGAAAGCAACGGGAGCATTAGCCACGTCGATGTCGCCCGACCCGATCCACGTTTTCATTCGAGATGAACCTGCATCAGGCTTCCAAGAAACGCAGGTGGATCTCCGTGCGACGCTTCCAGAGAGGCCCCAGCTGCCCCGCGAACGCTATCCGAAGAGGAAACTCGGTCTGTCTCTGGAGAAAATCCGGAAATATTAAGAGGGGAAAACCTCACAGCTGCGGCTCCTATTTCCCAATCTCCATGGGTATTTCCACCATATCACGGATTCAGGTCTCACGCGTGTTGCGCCTGATGAACCTTCGAAAGAGTTGGAAGCTATCATCGGACCGGGAAATGAGTTCCTTTATGAATCGGACAATGCTCGAACGCGCATAAGGATAAGGATGCATGAGGATAAGGATGCATGAGAATAAGGATGCATGAGGATAAGGATGCATGAGGATAAGGAAGCATGAGGATGAGGATGCATAAGGGTGATTCCTCCAATACACTCCATTACCTCCCTACAGTCCCCGGTTGAACTATAGAGTTGAGTTCCTCTACATTTAAAGCAAAGTTGTAGCAGGGATGACCGAGACAACGAAATCAAATTTAAATAATCGGTTGAGAGTTGATTCGCAGTGTCTCACTCGCCTCATGCAGAAACGCAACGGATAGTTCAATGCGTCAACGAGGCGCCGTCGGTCAAAAATCCCTTTCGTCGAATGAAACTTTTTTTTCTGGATTTCTCTTTGCCCTATGTGGCTTCGAAGTGTTTCTTCGTTTCTTCGTCCGGACCCAAGGAAGACTGAAAACCCAGGCGAAACAGCCAGTGAGCGCCCACCTGTTTAACCCATCCGCATCCAGTGACTTTTCGACCGATCTGACAAAAAATTCTATCGTGGCGTGAGGCGTGAAGTCCACCGGCCTATGCCGTTCCAGGCCATAGGCTGGTGGACACGGACCTATAGGTACTAGTTCGGAGTACCTCTTTACTGCATGGTGTGCCAGGTATGGCAAGCTCTGCTTTGCATTGAAACGCATTGCAATGCCATGGAAAAACCAATATGAAAGGATAATATTTTCATTACTTTTCTCAACAAAATGAAAAAATATGATCGTCAAATATATTTTTGGTACATTAAAAAAAAAGCAATGCATTGTAGAGTTAAAGGTCTTCAAGCTCTTATCTCTTAGCCTAATATGCTTAACGAGCGAGGCCTATTAGGCTACGTTACTACAGGCCATAGGCTTAGCCATACGTCTACTGATACGGAGCGGTTCATCATGCGAATTGCCTCGTCGACAAGTATGCCTGAGGATCAGCACGCATTCAATTCTCCGATCCTCGCTCGAGGCAACTGCAGGGGCAACCAACCTGCACTCGATCGCCTCGATGGAATTGCGGGCTCGCTAGGGAATCCCTAGGAGTTCATCATCGTTCAGGATTTCGTTGTTGGCAATTCTTTGAGCTGGGAGCGAACGAGAGGGGAACTAGGCTTTCGTGAGGCCCAACCAGGCACTCCGCCCAACTGCGATGAATTTCTCTCTTTTGAATTCAGGCGCATTTCGAGCGACCTGAGCGATTTGAGCGCATGCGTTTCAGATTAATTTCCCCTTTTGGCAAAACAAAGTGGAGAAATTGATTTCTTTCGAACCTCGTTCTTGCGAATCCCATCATGATCAAGAAGAGGGAATAATTTGCACGTTGATGCATTAGTTAATTCTGCAAGTCTTTGGGGGACTCTGTGGAAGATGGTGGATTCCTAGAGTTTCTTCATGTACTTTTCTTTTACAGTTGGATATAATGCACTAATAATCCGCTGCTTTCCCCCTTCTTTGCCCAGCGCTCAAGAGAATCGTCAAACTGAGAAGGGGAAAAAGCACAACGAGATTAAACAATGAAAGAGAGAGAGAGAGGGAGCACGCGGAAAATCCGATCGATCTTAATCCATTAATCTCGCGTTTAAGTCGGCCGGGTCCATGCCGGAATGTGGGCCGCTTTAGGTTACGTCGCGGGTCACCTTTATCGGTGGCCCATGTTTACGGAAAACCGTGCCGAAGGAAACGCCATGGGTGAGAGGGAAAAAACTGGGCATTTCCATGAAGGGATCCGCGATCCGATCATCCATGGATCATCCGCTCGATCATCCCACGACTTGATGCCATCCACTTCAGCTTCAGACATAATCCCCTCTCCACTCGATGGCCTGTCATTACTGTGAATGCTTCCGCGCATTCCAGCTTAAAGTGAAGAATTCCCGCGATTCCTCGCGAACTTTCGGCGAAGATGTGATCCTGTCGCATTCTTGATCATGGAGACCTTTCATGATCATGATCATTATGATTTTTTCATGATCATGATCATTATGATTTTTTCAGGATCATTATCATGATGATTTTTTTATTATCATTATCATGATGATTTTTTATTATCATTATCATGATGATTTTTTCATGATCATTATCATGATGATTTTTTTATGATCATGGAGATGGATGGATGCTTTCGCGACCTTTGAGCCTAAAGGAGGGCGTCCTGCGATTGCTTTTCCGAGAATCGCGATCCTTCCAATAACTCTAGGTGTTTCGCGCGAAGGTTGAATCTCATCTTCGCATCCTGGCAGCAGCAGAATGAATGAAAAATGATACCGCTATCTCAATCTGTCGCGAGATGGCGGAGATAGCCCCGGGCAAAGCTGTGGGCGTTGGGGATTTCTGTATCATCGGCGTTATGGGAGGTTTTCCTACCCGGCATCGGCTCACCTGGGACGGCGAGGACGGGACCCTCGTGAAGCGAATTGACGACGATGATGGGGATGGTGAACATCATGAGGAGGTCGCTCACGGCCAGGTTCAGCAGGAAGGAGTTCGTCTTCCTCGACAGGTCCTTTGACCTAGGAGGCGGGGGAGGAGGAGACCCAGAGCTGAACAACAAAATCAATTTTCTTCCCCAACCGGCGAAACGCAGGAAACGGTTGGATATGAAATATCGTCTCCGCTGAGATATTCGACTGATTACCCATTGGATCCGATTTTTCCCCCCGGTCACGTTCTCGACGAATATTCCATTACAGAAGTAAAAAAAAAATTGTCGGGCACCTCGTCATTTTTTTAAGGGGCCGTGACTCGAATAAAAAATAAAAGGGAAGAGTTAAAGAAAGTACTAAGTCTGCCAAAAGATTGCGAAGTCTCGCTTTGCTATTGATTCAGGCGCCTACAAAGTTTGAACCTTGCACGAAGACATACAAGGTCCTTCCTTTTGAACGTTGATAGCTCTTGAATGCTGCATCCATTGAGATCCAGTTTAGACTGTTAGAAAGACACTTTTAAAAAAATTCCCTGTTTCGCGTTTCCGTATCTTCTTGCCGATCGAATATTGTTTTTTTTTTCTGAGCAATAAAATAAATCCCCTTTCGGTTGGTTCTTTTTTGGTTCGCATGTCAACACATCTTGCGTGCAGATCCAACTGGTGTAGTTTATAATAACAAACAATTTTAAATGACCGAGAAACGAATACAGAGAATTACAACGGCGTGCAGGAAATGCACAGCTTCGTCCGGTATAGAGAGCGAACGCCTCAAGTCGATCGCCCGCAATAATCCGAACCAGCAGAACCTGCCTCTCTCCTTGCGTCCACAAACTGGTCGCCCTGAAGAAAATCGGAAATAATCGACATGTCGGTTTCTCAGTCGCTTCGAAAGACTCGCGACGGCAAAAGTTTCCGTTTGAGGGTTAAAATACATATTTAAAAACATGCACTGTTTTGCATATTTATTGTTACTTTGCACTGTTCCAATTAAATAATTATTCTCTATATGGGGATTATGCCAAAGAAAATCCCGCTATAATTAGGTTTCCTGGTAATGAAATGTCATTGCGTTGGCGAGAAAATGGATTCTCCGTATCCATTTCTTCGCTTTCCACTGACGGCTACTGATCTCGTGCCAGAAAAAGTCTTACAAGAATTGCTTCATCGCTCGCTTTGATCAAGCCTGTGTTTCTCACGGAAAAATGAATAAAAATTTCCGTCTGCAACGCCTGTCCATAATAAGAAACAGGCTGTGTGCAAACCTGACTCAAACGCGACTGACGACAGACACCGGACTCCCATAAGATGGCAGGCAGGCCGATGGGGAACCGTCATTAGAAAGTTTAATTTCCTCTCGCTGAAGGACAGAATTTTTCCTTCCACGACAGAGGAATTTTCGGTGTTGCAGGGAGAGAAGTAATATTTCCATCGAATCCCTCCGTGCAGTCAGGGAAAAATGGAAGGACGCTTCGTCAATCTCTCGCAAGTCGACTGCTGCAAATTGATCCCAGACTGGTTATATCCCTCCTCTGCATTTCGTGCGCGAAAGGGTAATCCATCTGTCTCTTGGACAGATAACAATCAAGAGGTCATCTGGAAATTGGAATCAATGGAAACGTACTAAACAATTCAATTAAATTGGGTGTTTCACACATCTAAAATTGATCTGTGTAACTCATGGAGATTAGATATGCATGAAATTAATATCAGTTTAACTTATTATTGATATACTAGGGGGGTTAAGATGAAAAGGGGACAATGGCTGTTACTCATTCCTAAGGGTAACCTAAGGGTAGCCTTAGATAGGGGATTTAAAAAGTCTCTTCATTATAGTACATTATTTACTGCTAGGTCGTGAATGTAATGGATTAAATCAAGCTGCCTCAAGCGCCTCTTTATTTAAAGAATTCTCAACAAAGAAATCATACCTGATTGTGAGGTAGAGGACGGCGCCGTTGCCCGCGACACCGAGGAAGAAGATGATCGCGTAGAGGACGGTGACCACGGCGTGAGCAAAGCTGGATGGAGGTGGATACTGGAACCAATGCGCCTCAGTTCGGGCGAGGATCTCCAGTCCCATCGCGGCTATTCCCTCCCAGGGGGCAGCCGGGAGGATCTCACTCAGGTTCTGCTTCACCATCTTCGCGCTTAGGTATCGGAACAGTCTATAAAGAAAATTTAGGATGTAGACCATGACTGCTTGATAGACACGTAATTTTGTTTAGATAGCTTTCGATTTCTCTGTCGCCTATGCCTCATTTCGATTACAATCACATATGTTAATAGTGATTTTGCAATTTTAATATGATATTATAATGTTCTTATTACGTTTTCATTTCATATTCCCATCCCAATGCGACTGGAGTTCCCTGCGATTATGAGTTGTCGATAGAGGTAATGTTAAGCCGTAATGCAACTTTTCTCTCTCTTTACTTGTCTCTTCACTTCCGCTCGCTTTTCGAGCAATACCCTTTCATTTGGCATGGAAAATGCAGGAAAGTTGTCCTGTGCAAAAAAAATTTTATTCTCAAACTTTCGCATCCGATGATGAAAGCCGTTCCGTTCAGCCTCGAGTTAAGCAGCTTAATTTTATCTATCAGAAAGGAAAAGGTTGAATTTTTGCTTTTCTTTCCTTCAATCATTGAAAAGTGAATTAAATACTTGGTGTCCATGAAATGTAAATGAGAGGACAGGAGAGTGAATCACCTGCCAAGCGTTCCCCCTTCGAGCCAGAACTCTGCATGATCCATACTTATAATAAATTCAAGTCTCTGACCTATTTTGAGCGGGGAATTCCATGTTCAAAGCCGGTGGAGCGCTGGGAAGGTCGGTCGGCACGGATTTCTTCCTTGAAGACGCTATGGGGAAGGGGAGAATGGGGAGGGGTCGGCGGAAGGAAAACCATAAATGAACCGTAAATCCATGCTAATCCGTTTTGTACATTTTAATCGATTTATTTTCTGAGGATATAAACTTAAAATAAATGAAATATAAGCAACATTTCTCCCGTCGTGATTAGGTTTTTTTGCCGCGCGAAACAGTGGTATGCGAGGTGTTCGTTATGCGAAACACGATTTCCCATAGACGTCTATGGAAAATCATGTAATCCGTTCCACGTCGCCGCGAAAAATCAAGGAAATTAGGAGAAAATGTTTCACTTTCACTCGCGAACACCTCCCATAACGAACGCACCGCTGGAACGAATTGCGTTCGTTATGCAAGGTACCACTGTATTGCAAATCCAAGATCTTTAATCGTTGTCGCGAATTTCGGGCTGGCATGGACATTCGGTCGATCGCGAATGGAGCCTCATTTCCTTTTTCTTGGATTCCCTCTCCGCAGCTAATCGCAGAAGGGATAAAGGAAGGACACGAAAGCCATTTCGCACTTTCTTAGAAAGAAAACCGTGTATTATACGAAACCCCTCATTAGCTCGCCATTCCTCCCTGATTGCTTCTCCCACATTCTCCTGGAGGAGAAACGGGTGCATTTCGAGGCCTGTCCGAGACACTCACGTTGGCCCAGCTCCAATTAGACTCTGCCGGAATTCCACACGTGCGACGTGGGCCTCGCGTTGGGAGCCAACGTTGGTCCCCCGTGGGCCTGTCCCGCTGCTCCACGTTGGGCCTACGTAAAACGCTCGCGTGCGACATGCGACATGCGACATGTGACAAAACCTCTTTATTTTTACACTAGCGTGAAAGTCCGTGCACACCATTTCGCTTTTTCTCCTCTAGTTTCGTCGGCCCTGGAAGCACAGTTGGCATGACAAAAACGTATGTTACCGACAATGCCTCGTACTCACCTTGTTGGTTGTGAGCCCGATGGGAAGGCATTCGGTACAATGCTATTCATATCGCCGAGATTTGACCCTATGATGTCAACATTGCACTTTGGACCTCTGACCCAATAAATATTTGTCCTTTGACCAAATAAATATTTGACCTTTGACCCCATAAATATTCGCCTCGCCTCCACGCCATAAGCTTTCGATGGAAACCCATCGGATCCAAACGAGACACACCGAACGAATTTAGAACTCCCAAGAATCAAATGAAGAAGGCGGGATGGTTCCCGTCATCATAGACTCCCAATTTCCCTTATACAATTTCAAAACGAGTTTTGTCTCATAGGATTTGAAAGAAACACCTTTCGAATTTCAAAGATACAAGCTTACGACCAATAATAAATGATGCGTTCCGCCATTAGGGAAATCCCAATCTCCTGTGTGCAAATTGTTCAGAGTTCTGCTCCGTAACCCACAAGTGAGACCTGTCGCTCTTATTTCAAACGGATTGGCTCGATAGAACTGCTCTGATTCATCTGATTCAGTTGGTTCATCTGATTCATCTGGCTCAGTTGGTTCATCTGATTCATCTGGCTCAGTTGGTTCATCTGATTCATCTGGCTCAGTTGGTTCATCTGATTCATCTGGCTCAGTTGGTTCATCTGATTCATCTGGCTCAGTTGATTCATCTGATTCATCTGGTTTAAATGTCGTGTAGGTCGGTTTGCAGACGAGTGCGGGAGGTCAAAATCGTAAGGATGGAACATCATCCATCACTCTCCTGAATCATGTCACGCTCTGGAGGAGAGTGTCAAGGAGGATCCCCAGGGTTATCTCTCAAAATTGCATCCTCCGAGATATCGAGATCTGGAATCGTCCTCGACCCGTGGGGTCAGGCTTGAAGCATCCCCTTACGGGAATGTCCTATAGGAAACCTATTGACTTTCCTATAGGTTTTTGAAACACGAAAAACCTATAGGATTCCTATAGAGCAGGGCTTCCAACCTTTTTCACGCGCGACCCCATAAATCACGATCATACCATTCAGGACCCCAAGAACAGGCCTAAGTTCGACAGACTCTCCTCACCTATGTACTAAAATCGTAAAGAAAAACTTAACTTGGTTTTTAGGTGCCGGTTCGCGATCCCAAATAGGGTCGCGACCCTAGGTTGGAAAGCACTGCTATAGAGTCATATAGGACTCCTGACCTATAGGATTTGGGGAGGATTTTTTTGTGCTTCGAAACCCAGGCATTATGACGGAAAAGGCGACCGGGATTAATAATGGCGCAGGATTTCGGTGTAAATCAATTACCGATTAGGGGTTTTCTATCGGTAGGGGCACTTGCTTAAGTAATACTGCCCAGGTCTACATAATTTATGGCCCGGCCTCCTTATCTCGCTGGATTGCGCGTCCACTTCCTTCGGTAGAGAGAGGTATCATTATTCTCTCGACCTGCGAGCACGCATCGTTTCTGAAACTCCATTACAATAGAGTCTACGTATTCTCGTACGTGATTTTCAAAGGGAATATGGGCATATTTCTTGCCTGGACGCCATGATTTTATCTGGAAGATGGGGATGACAAATGAGGAAGTGTCGAAGTTTATTGATTGATACAATGAGGGAAGGCGAGACATTTGGGGATCTACAAAACTCTCTTGCGAGAGATTATTCCATGGGTAAGGGGAGGGCATTTTTGTGTCCTTCGAGAAATGCGAGAACCTAATACCTCCATCTAGTGGCCAAGAGGAGAACTTCAAACGGAACCCTTCAGGCCTATAGGGTTCCGCATAGGTCATATAGGGAACCCTATAGGTCCTATAGGTTCTAAAGGGAGACCTATAGGATCTATAGGGAACCCTATGGGCCCAATAGAGAATCCTAAAGGTCCAATAACGAACCTAAAGTTCCTATAGGGAATCCTATAGGTTTTATAGGGAACCCTACTGGTCCTATATAGAATCCTTTGGGTCCTATAGGGAACCATATAGGTCCCAAACTGAACCCTATGGGGCCTATAGGAACCTATGGGATTCCTATATGTTCCTATATGTTCCTATATGATTCCTATATATTCCTAAAGGAATATATAGGAATCCTATGAGACATTTTCGTAAGGGTCCTCCGCAGCTACCAGGAGACTCCCTGGTTCAAAATCTTTACTAAAAAAAAAGCTTCGAGGAATTCGGTTTTTCCGCACTTCGTCGGTGGGAGAGGCTCAGGGACCGCAGTGGGAAATACTGGAAACTTTGAGCGAATACTTGATACCACTGAAATAGTGGCTATTTCAACGCCAGCTCGTTCATTGGTGGGAATCTTATCGGTTCGAATAACTGGATTGGGAAAATGTTGGCTGCCGACACTCCCCCTCAACGCCAACGTGGGCCCAACATAGTGTGCCGTTTGGGTGTGGTGCCACGTGGTTGGTCGGCTGGAGAGAAAAGAATTCCATTTCAAACTGGCTTAGAAAACAATCGAAATGAAAAATTCGGAATCGATCTTCCGCGTTTACTTGGTTTCAGCCAATCTGGAGAGAATAACAAGCTATTTCGGGATTTGAAATACTCATCTGATGGTCTTCTCTCTCGGAAATTATTTTTTATTTTCTCATTCCTCGTTTCTTCCATCCTGTTTTCATCGGGTCCGGTGTAAGCAAGCCATGCAGATCCAGGAGGCGAATAAGAACGAGAAATAGAAAACTAGGAAAACAGCGTCTTTGATAAAATAAAACGCAGCAAAATTAAGTATTTAAAATAATTTTTCCCTCCTAATGGGGCGAACGGTCGATTCGCCATTTTGAAGTGACCTTTCCCGCGGGCTCCGCCGCCGTCGGGGGCGAATGGCGAGGTCGGATTCCCGCGGGTTCGCGATCGCGCGAAATTGACGTCTCGTTCAAATTTTCATTGAAAACACGGGCTAAGAAGTCCTCGAGAGAAAGGAAATTGATGCTCGGTGACCTGAATTCTGAAAGGCAAATTCACCTCGGGAGTTTTTCCTCATCGGGAGAGAAAAAAAAAAAACGATTCCGCGAAATCCCCTTTAGTCGAAGATCGTATGCAATCCCCGGGAGCTTCCTCGACGAAGCCATCACCATACGGGATTGACGTCAGCCGATTTTTTTTTCCGGCTTTTAAATCGGACTTTAAATGTCGAGATATGCGGATAAAAATGCGAGTAAAAAAAAAAAATTATTGTACCTGATCCTCGTCAACGCCGTCGAAACTTGAAATCCGTTAGAAAATAAGAAGAAAATCCTGTCGAGAGCGCTGCCACCTTTTCTGCCATGATCTTCGAAAAACTCCCTGAAAATTCTCTTCAATTTTCTACTTTATTCGATATTTCGTCATTTCCTCCCATTTTATATTGCATTCCTTCCGGCCGACGATTTCGGCCATCTTTGCCGTAATCGAAATTAAAAAATAAAACGGACTTCGAAATTCAGCTAAACGGCGATGAATGGACTGAAGCCGTCAGCCAATGCTCGAGAATTAATTTCTGAATTCCTTATTTTCCTCTTTTATTGTTGATTTTGTCCCAATCAGGTTTAATTTCCGTGGGATGTGCCCCATATAATTAAGTAACATATTTAAGCACAATTGAGTTATGCCCTTTACACGGATGCCAACCGAGGGTGAAAACTACTTCTCTCGGCAGGAAATACATCTGGAAAACCACCTTAGAGGGATGAGTGAAAGCAGGTCGAAAAATGCGGAATGGAATGTTGAAGTCGATCGCAAACTGAAGAACTAGAGAGCATAGAGGCAAGGGGATGGAGTGTGTGGGGCGGCGAAGAATGAAAATCACTCACGTCGTCGTAGAGCATGAACGGCGCTCGGTACGGTGGAGGGAAAGCCGGGAGAGGAATAGCGAGGCGGGGAAGGGCGGCGGAGCGCGAGGGGAAGGGAAGGGCGGAGGAGCGCGAGGGCAGCTGCTTCCCGGATTCGATCGCATGCGTGAGAATCCAGCTGGCGGGAGAAAGAATGCAACCTCCTCGCTCTCTCGTTCCTCCCCGTACCTTTTTCCTTGGGCTGAGGGATGCTGGACGCCCCGACTCCCCCACTTCCTCCTTTCGTCTCCCCAGTGCCTTCAGGCAGCCTGGGATCCCACGAAGCTGCAGCGGTGGGCTGCAACCGGGTGATCCAACAATTTCCCGACGAAACTAGGGATGGGAAGGAAATCTATCGGGCGTCATGTACAGCACGCTGAAGTGGTTTTACAAAAATCTAATTTTTTAATTTATTATTTTATTATTTAATTGATTATTTTAAACCCAGCCAGGGTGACACTAATCGACGATGTAAAAAAATTCTAAAATTTTATTTAATTTTCAGCCAAGGAGAGCATTTCTCCAACAAACATACGTTGCGTCAGAGAGAAAAGCCCTGTTGCATATTGCTGCGAACTATTGGTCGTGCCCGTACCTTTCACGCACTCCGCGAAAGGCGTTCTGAGGGAGCGCACGTGCGATCCGTGGGGCGTGTGATCGTCCGTGATGCAGTGGGTTCTCGATGACGAGGAGCTCGAGGGAAATTCGAGTTGCAGAGTTTTTAAATTTATTCTATGCTCTACAATGTTGTAAGTACGATACGATTATACAAAGCTTGCAATTACAAGATTTAGGATTAAAAGGATTTAGTCTTAAGACTAAAAAGCCGAATCACTCGAAAAAGCGAGTCGAGAGAGTTCGGCGTGTTTCCGCGGCACCCTCGCGTCCGACGAAATTTTCCGAGCGGGTCGAAAGTCCCTCAAAAAAAATTTGGCGCCCAATCATCCCGTATTTAGGAATAATTTATAAAAAAATATATCAGAGATTGCGGTCGATCTGGTTTCCCAGGAAAATAGAACCGCGTCCGTCGGACCCGCGGAGAGCGCGATATCGTCCCGAAATTCGGCGGAAAACGGCACAACACAGAACAAATTTCGCATTTTCGAACTCAATGACGATGCCAAATTCTCTTTCAAAATTCAAATGATGGAAATTTTTTATTTTTATTTTTGTTTATTTTTTTCCCGTTTTTTTCCCCCCAAAGTTCGGGGGGGATATATCGATATTCCTTTTTTTCTCCCTCCTGTTAGATTAACTGCAATCGCTTAAGAATTATTATTTTTTAAATCCAGAAATCCGAGACGGCCGAGCTTGGTCGAGTTCGTGTGACCTCGGCGTTCGTCCGTGCTTAATTTTACCGGGAAAAAAATATATACATACACATATATATTTATTAATAGTACGGGAATTAATTTAGTTCAATAAATTTTTCTTACAGCAGTAGGAGTTAAAAAATGCATTTTCCTCCTGAGAATTTCGAAGGAAACTCCCGAGGCTTAAAGCAGGTTAAGTCGTCCAAGCTCTACCGAATTTCTTTCAAGAGCCCACCGGGAAATGCTTGGCGACATGAGCACCATCTCACGTTCGTCGTGGGAACCTTGTTTCCTCCTGTGAAGGCCAGATGGCGGGCCTGCAGGGATTTAAATCCCTTCCATCGGATCCGAAATCTATCTACTACCCACCCGCAATGTCAGTGGACGTCGTTGAATTAACTTTTTTCATTAAATTAACTTTTTTCATTAAATTAACATTACAAAATTACGTATACGGCAGCATAGTTAGGAAAGTGGTACGACAGAGAAAGTTTTGTCCCATGAGAAAGATGAATCCTTAAATGCTAAGAAAATAACATTTTAAACCCTCTATATTCCGCTCTTCGGTTGCCGGAATTTTTACTGACAGACGGACAGGCAGGCAGACGGACAGATGGAAAGACGAAGAATTGCAATTTCCTACTAGGTATTTTTTTCCATACATTTTCGTTCTTCCTTTTCTCGGGTCCAAAAGTGCGGAAGGACTTCCGGACTTCCGGAAGAATTTCTCCTAGAATTCCTGCCGGACCCCAAGATCTCAAGCGGATACAGAAACGTGTTTTCCATTTTCAAGTGTTGATCCCACTCGCCTTAAGCGAAGCCCATCCACAAGCGAAGCCCATCCAATAAGGGGAAGCGATGGGAGTGGGCGTTACATAACCGCCGTTCAGGGTCGAAGCGCATCGATTACTGAATTGGCTTTCTTCGTCTCTCGCCTCCATCGACTTCCCAGCCCTGATGAGGATCGCGGAAGGGATCGCGAAAGCGGCCGCGGAAGGGACCGAGTTGGACTCGTTCTGTTTCGACTCTGGCGACCTGAGTGAAAACATTTCTTAGAAAATTTGTGCCTTGGGTAATTAAGGGTATTAATATAGGGCAGCGTTTTCTTCGTGCGAGACCAGTGCGTTTTAAATTGCCCGCTAAGCAATTAGAAAAGCCTCAAATGAAGCAATTCTTTCTTGCACGAAAGTCTGTGGGAAATCTAGGGGAGTCCCAAGAGAATTTCTTTCCAGAACGGATGCCAAATATGTTCTGAAATCCTCCGGGGAAAGCGGAGCCTGCGAGAACCAATCAGAAAAAAATACAACCTATTTAGGATCTTCATACACTTTTTTTAAATATCAATATGTAAAAACCAGGAAATACATTTAGATATGCCTCTCAGCGGCCAGCAGGCCACTAGGGGAATTCGGGAATCTAACAATCTCCTTTTGGCAGGCTTTCCATTCGGTTTAATTGCTGTTTCGTGAAGACGGGCCATCAGAGCCCTTACGAAAATGTCTTATAGGATTCCTATATATTCCTTTAGGAAGGAAAGTGTATAAGTTTCCTATAAGAAATAACTATAGGTTTCCTATAGGACATTTCCGTAAGGGAGAAGTAATTTGCGAGATGCAGGAATGCTAAGTGCCAAATTTTCGCCAGATTTCACCAGATTTTCGCCAGATTTCGATCTGTGGAAGCGTTCTTGCTCGAAATCCGGCATTTTTCTGACGAACCGGATTTTTCCCCTTGCCTGGATTTTCCCGATTCGGCTCTCGAGTCGCCGAGACAGAGGGGAAGCGAAAGGACATCTAAGGATCAGGCATTCTCGAGAGAGAAACCGAAATACTGCTCGGCGATCCGTATCTTCAAGGTCGGGAATTCCCCCAGGAATTCCCCCGGGAAGCGTCAAGCTCCTCCCGGCGTTCCGGGAGAGCGGCGGCGCTTAAAGCCGCTCTCCGATGGCTTCTCTGGGGAATCTGACTTCAGTCGCGTTTCTCCAGCTTTTCCTGCTTCAAACGACTCCTACCTAATATTAGATCGATTGATTATCGATCAGGTGATTGATCTACGAAGACGTTCCGCATGTTTTTAACCGAACTTCGCGAATAAGCTCGCGAGCCAGCAATTAAGGCGCTCCGTGCTCGAGCCTCCATCCGGGAAATTGCGCGGCTGCAGGATTGATTCTATTCAGTGCCATCGAAATGTGAAATCCGTGTTGGAACCGTGAAGAGCGAAGGGACGGATTTCAATCAGATCTGGCGTCAAAACAAGAAAAAGAAAATGAGCGGTTGGCGATCAGGTGTCACATTCACGTATAAGATTTATTTGTGTCGCATGCACGTTGACCCTGCCGTGCAAGTTGAACTCGAATGGTAATTCATCGTGCAAGTTGAACCCGCAAGGTAATTCATCGTGCAAGTTGAACCCGCAAGGTAATTCATCGTGCAAGTTGAACCCGCAAGGTAATTCATCGTGCAAGTTGAACTCGCATGGTAATTCATCGTGCAAGTTGAACCCGCAAGGTAATTCATCGTGCAAGTTGAACTTAAACGGGCAAACCCTTGTTCATGTTAACCCAGATTGCAAATTTTCGTGCAAGCTCAGAGAAGAGCTTCATCACGGCCAGAATGATCGTATGCCCTCGGATGCCTGGACTTGCCTGATTTTCCAGGCAACTTGTCAACCGCCATGAAATGAATTGGTTGATCGCCCACAGGAATGAAATAAAGAATCTGAAACAGCGTCAATGCACTGACGTTGCCTGCATTGAAGCCTTTCTGTTAAGCACAACTATTTTTTATTTCCATTCATTTGTTTGAACATGTCCATGATCCGTGGCATCGAGAGTTGCATTTGGTATTGGTATTGACTACGCACTTGCACCTTTTTTTCGTTTTTATTAGATGTTTCGTTCACAGTGGAGTATTTTAAGGGGGAGGCTTCTGAGACTCCTGGCGCTCATGGGACCGAGTCTGGCCTTGGAAAAAATCGTTTTTTCCCCTGACATGGCTCGCGGGGGTTTGGCGCCCACCACTTTGTTGCCCCCCCCCCCCCCCCCCCCCCCCCCCCCCCCCCGCAGTTTGGCGCCCCCCACTTTGTGGCCCCCCCCCCCCCCGCACCCTCCGACTCTTCAGGAAAAATATACCCCTGATCATTCGCCTTCCTCAGCAGCCTCTCTTCATCCCTGGAAGACTAGGACGTCCAAGTGCTTGAATATGGTCTTTCCTCGCTTCAACCGGGCATTTTTTCTCATCGATCTTTGCGGACATGACCTCCGCGACGAACCCCTCATACCTATCGGAAACACTGGGTCGTCGGAAGACATGGTCGTCTTATAGAGCTCCAACAGATAATCATTGAATTGGATTTACGTGCCCATTATCACGGATTCGAAGGCAGGTTAACCGGATGAAAGCCATTAGAGCTGTCAAAGAACGAGAACGACCATTCTCACTCGTATCGCCCGGAACAAGGTGAGAGAACAAGGCATCCCCCCCTCCCCCTGCCCCCCCCCCGCTCCCTAATTGTTTTCCCAAGGCCAGGCGCACTACATGTATTCTCGATTAACGTCGTCTGATTGTAT
>CAJPEV010003913.1:0-26519 GCA_905338385.1 Darwinula stevensoni
TCACTGTATTTAGGGTGACGTGCACCGATCGAGGAATCGGATCGGTTTAAAGACGAGACGAACGCGTTTTGTCAAAAACGCGTTTAAGAATGCATTCGTCTCGTGCACCGATGAGAATCTGATTAGTTTCCACGAACTTAAACGCGTTCCAAAGCGGTGTGGTTGCACTCGGAAAAAGAGAATGAATATCGTACCAGCTGCTGCTCCGTCGTCCGAATGGAGTCGGCGACGGTTTCAAAGACGAAACATCCCGAGGAATTCGTCTCCGTCGAACCGTTCGAGACGATCGAGTCGATCTCTGATGGTCTTCCTGGCGGTTTGGTTCAGGATCGCGTCAAAAATTTCCATCTCTTCGTTGGTTTCCATTTCCACCGTCGTGAGACGACGAGAGGCAAGAAAAACGATGCCCACACCGGCAAAAAAGCGTACCGAACGACCTCTGAGAATCCGTTTAGGGAGTTAAACCTGCTATGGGATGGGCGTCTATGGGAATAAGTTTATCTCTGTTAAACCGATTCCCATAGTGGGACCGTTGTGAAATCAGATTAGTTCAGCTTAACAGGTTGACCTGCGCGCCTCACTCAAAATCAATAGGCCAGCATTTCTGTGGCGGTCAACGTGTTAAACGGATCCGGTGTATGTCACCCATGGAACAGGTTTTTCTTTGAAGATTAGTTTAATCCTTTCATGGCGCATGATCTTTATACTGATCATATCTTTTGAGACTGCTCTTGCAGTTACCATCGAACAAAACCGCTTAATAGCTCTCGAAAAGGGCTCTTCGGTGGTGCATCACTCGTTCAAATAGGTTGTAGTTCAGGCAAGCTGGATCAAAAAGAAAAGTTGTGACCTGATGTTTTATATTTTTTGTGAAATGGAATTTTGAATCTTTTTATTTTTTTGGAAAAGGGAAAAATGTGCCCGCATGCTGCAAGAATGAACGAATAAAATTGAGACAAAGGTCGGTTTCAGCGGTTCCCCATGTGTGAACAATGGCCTGTTATTCAATATTTTCGGTTGATTTTTTAATTGAAAAATTCAAAGTTTTTGAATATTTGACATTTTCTGCGAGCTCTGTCTTTAGCTAGGCCTGTTCAATAGAAAAAGCGGTGAAAAACTTAATTCAGCCATGAAAGGGTTGAGTGAAATAAACCGATCGCATTTGGCGCATGTCACGAATCAGTTTACCGACGAGTTAAATTCGTTCTTAAAATATTTGCCTGGAATCATCAGTGAAGCTCCTAAACCGATGTGGTGCATGTCACTTTTAGACTGGTCCGATCCGGGAAGTTAGGAAGAATGAAATCTCATTCGTGTCTGTTCTATTCCACGATTAAGTCCAAAAATAGCGCACGCAAACGGGGGAGAATATTTATGTAATATGAGCTCTTCGCTCTTTCACCTCTCGCTTCTTGGTTACAATGGAGATTCGTTACAGTTCGGTTTCAACTTGCGGAAAAGACTTGATTTTATGCCGAATTTTTGACGGCAAAGAAGGATGCGGGGTATGAGTAGTTGATAGCCCCCATCGTCTCATCTCATCGTCTCATGTCACCATGTCATGGGGGAGGGGGTGGGGGGAAATCGATCTTCAGTTTCCCAGGAGCAGGTTATGGAATTTTCAATCTCGCTTTCTCAGCATGAGCCCACGAGAATGTATGGAAACCCTCTGGCTAATAGATTTTTTTCTCACCTGTGGCCACGGTGCGGTCGGCTTGAATCAACTTTCAGACTCGGTTTAGATGTAGATGTAGGTTCGACATGGGCAAGGCAGGGCCGAATTAACGATTTTGGGGGTCCTGGGTAAAGCATATTCAGGGCCTACCTCTTTCGGCGGGCGCAGAGGAGAGGGGGAGGGGCAGGGGGGGCTGGATGGAAGGGATGAAGTCTGAGGAGTGTGAAACACCTTCACGTCCGCAGTTCATGGATGTCCATTCTTCCTGTACCGATGAGTAATTTCGGCAAAATTTCCACTTATCCTCCCCCCTACCTCGTGCACAAGAGCGTTCGTTCGACACCGAGGCGAGAAAAGACGGACTCGGTTGCTTTTTACGATCCTTTCGGATCGGGTTTATATTTAGATTAAGATCGAGTTTAGCAGAGGAACGGGCCCATGGAAACGCTTTACGCGACCGCTTTCTTCGTCTCCGTCCTTCGTGATCGGTGAGAGACGAAGAGAGAGGATACCACGGGCAGCAAGGAAAAAAATCTCTCGGTATGATGAGGACAAGAGGCGACGGAAGTCTTGGATGGATGCCTCGGATGAAGGCTCTCATCCGTTCGAGGCATGGAAGATGTGCGAGAAATTAGGGGGCCGGTTGGTTCTTTCGTCCCTTCTCGGACCGCAAATAAAGAGAGAGGAATGACTCCCCATCGATTGTCGGCCGTTGCTAATTCGGAGAGTCGTTAGGACGAGAGGGACGAGAAGGACGAGAGGGACGAGAGGGGCCCTTTCATCGCCCGAGATATATGGTCTCGTCCGGTGGGAGCTCGCCGCAATATCCGCACGGTGGAGAGATTCGCTCCACGACCGCAGCCGTATGACGACGACGGAGAACTTGATTCATGGTTCCCAGGAATCCGGGAATCTCATCCTACAGTGTTCAGGAAGGCCAGCGGATGGACGAGGTGGACCGAGACCTGAGTTTTCTATCGAATCGCTGGACCTTCTTTCCTGCCTTTTCTTCTCCGAAATATTTGACAGATTCGGTTTTTACGCCGAATGGAGGCATGCCGTCTCGATGCCGAATATTTCCAGGAAGGTTCTACTTAAGACGGAATGCACTGACATCGTGTAGGATCACCGGAAATCATTTTTCTTTTTCTATCGTTATCTGCCATTCCCGTAGGTACGATGGGAAAAATGGCAGATATTGCGATCGGTCTGTCACTTTTTTATATATATATATATTTATTTATTCCGTCTGTCCGCAGTATCCATGGTGACCGGACAACTCGATCGAGAACGCACGTACAGCTTTCCGTCTGGGTCGGGGTGCCAATCGACGACTAAAGCTTCCACTTCCCTTCCGGCCCTAGCGGATGACGGATCCATAGTAGGGATGGAACAGAGTGGCTATCGCGGCCGCGAAGACAGGGTTGCTGGCAAGGCGGTTGCAGGGCGTAGGCGTGAAATTCCGCATCTGGCATCCTACACTTCTTACTCTCTTCCCCTCTCCACGCGAGCCGGAGGCGCAAACCATAGAGAACATAGTCTAGTTGTCCGGGACTTTTATTCAGGCCTATGCCGTACTAATGACAACTATTATTTATTTCAAAGCTCTGGTTTTTTAAGCGATCACTCGCAAAAGTCTTGCGCTCCCCTTTGATACCATTTATTACCATTCATCCAGAGACTGATGCTGAAGTGTTTGCATCAGTAAAAACTCGCTCTCTTTGCGTAACAACACAACGAGACGATCTAGATCCGTACGCACTCCATGCCAAGTGAGACGCAACTGATGACTAGTCTAGGCCTAGTCTACAGCCTATTTATATGAAGGCCTATGGATAGCATTGCCTTAAGCCCGATAGACCTAGTCCCGTTTATTATATCCACTTCAGCATGATGCAATTAACCCGATACGAGATGCTTCGAGTAGACTCATGCGTTCCGAAGCTTTTGCTTCGTGAGATCAGCTCTCTAGATGTGTCGGATCTTAACTTCCCGTCTTTGTCGGCCGATCCTGGCTGTTTTTGGCCCTTCGTGCATAATATGTGCAGGGTTTACGATTCGTGAGCCGTCCATCTCTTTAATCGATTCCACACCACACGAATGGCACAGCAGTAGGGGATTTTGAAGAGCGCGGTTGTGAGCCACGGAGGACAACTGGCATGAAATCCAAGATGGCGGACGCACGCCTGCTCCGTGCGGCTGCAGTTCTCAGTGACGTCACGATAGAACCATCTATGGATGGTTGGCACGGAAGGACTACATCCAAAGCAGCATGTTTACGTAAACAAGATATCAATTCTTTGCAAACAATGTAAATTTCTTGCGATTGCCATGAAAATGACATCACGTTTACGTAAAATTTACGTTCCTATATTTACGTCACCAAATTGTACGTGTATTATGCATAAACTAGACGTCACTCCATTTGACGTGNAGCTTTAAGAGGGTTAGGCCTACCCGAAAATTAAGGAACGCTCGACCTCGACACGTGATATCGAAATGGGCGAAATCGCCTCTTGATATCACTTGATATCACTATCTTGAATCTTGAATCTTGAATCTTGCTCGACGACCGACTCCGTTCGGACTCCGTTCCGATTTCAGGCCGGAAGCCTCGAGAGAGACCGGTCGGGTCGCATCAAACCGGTACAGGGTGTCGGCGTTCGAGTGGAGTATCTGATCGGTTGCGAGGGAAACTCCGTGGATTCCATGGGTGCCAAGAACGTCTGGAGCCAGGAAAATTTTATCCGTTAGGAAATACGGATCGGCGAAACGCGGTATCTGGCCGGAGGGGAAGTCGATGACCGATCGGTCGAGGCACTTTGTCCCTACCTGATCAGACGGGTCGGTTTCGGGTCGGTTTCCGTTCGATCGGTGGGACGACTGCTCATCGATGAGAGCGATCGTTCGAGGGCGATCTTCGGCGCTTTTTCTCCTCTCCGTCGTGAATTTCGGTAAAAACTCACGCTGCGGCAAGTGCATGCGCGAGTGCAAGATTTTGCGGCCACCCGAGGTCGAAGAGGAAGAAAAATCACTTGTCTTGAGCTCTCCCGCACGATTCTCTTCTTCAGCTTCCGTGCACTCGTAGGTACAAAAGGATACAAAACGAAGAGGATTTTTTTGCAGGGAAACGGGCGTTCAGATTCCCTTCCACCTTGTTTCTCTAAGGTGACGAGTCCCATGAGAAGGGCTTCCTATGCTTCAGATTACCTTCATAAATATACCGAGTATTCATTCAGTAATTCGAGCGAATCCTCACATTTCCACAGTTCTCGGGAGAGAGGGAGAGAGAAGATTCCACCCCCACTTCGGATAGCACTTTGAGTCTTGCAGCCGTCATAAGGCATCCCATGCCCACAACGCATTCAAATTGCCAGGGCTCAAGGTGATAGTATGCTGAAATCGAAGGCATTCGGAGAAGAAAAAATGAAATCCGACACGATTTCTCTCACGAGATTATGTACATACGTATCCCCTCGGGACCTATCCTCATCATTCCATTCCTCTCTACGATTTTTTCGAATTGTGATCGAGACGACTTCGAAGTCGATCGTCGTTCGGCTGCGAGAAAGCGGAGTATGTATGAGTTACTCGGACTGGAACTCGAGGAAATCCTTGTCCCTCTGGACGCCATCGCACTCTACTCCACGAATAGTCTCATCCGTTTTTTATGTGCTTCCCCCTTTTGAGTGTTTTTTATTTCCACGACGAAGAAAGCGAAGAATGTATCCCTCTGAAGTATCTATCGAGGCGATCGCTGCGGTCGGGATCCTTGTGTGAAATGCACGTTCGAACCGATCCGTCTTAACATCTATGTCCGATTACGTCGCAAAACTTTCCAGTTAGAAGAATTTCCTGACCAGTAAATCTCACTTTGGAAAAAAAAAAGCAAAAGACTTCGACGATGGCTCTTTCTTAACTCGTATCCACTCTGTCAAATTTCATGACGAAACTCTATAGGAACGTTGCACTTGTCTCTTTAGAGGTTCGAGGTGCCGACCTCGACGACAGGCCGGAGGATACAACCATCTTTCACATTTTAGGATTCCGCATTATCCCATCGATGGGAGGGGAGAGGAAGGGGGGGGGGGGGAAAGAGAAAAACGAGAAGGAAATGTTTGCCGGTTGCGAGTTCTCCAGGAGACTCCCCTTTCTCGTTGGCGTTCACGACGCGACGATGGCTTCCGGCTTATGATTGGGGACGATCTCGGTCGGGCGACGCCTTCCTCCCTCCCCTTTCTTCCTCGGGCCGAAAGAGATGTTCCGTGTGAAACGGGTGCTGGAAAAGCCAGAAATGTCCGAACGATCGAGAATTTTCGATGCATAGCATCCTCTGAAACCGGAAAATCGAATCAGATCACTTTTACCCCTGACGAAGTCAGTAGAGAAGACATACAGCCTTCACCCTAAGGAGATGAAGGCGCGGTCGTCGGTTTCGACGATGGGAAACACGTGCAACAAGCAGGAAAGTCAAGTACAGGGGTATGCCTGCAGTTAGGAGTGAAAGTCAGAGGAGACAGTATACAGATGGCGCGGAGACGTAGAGAGCAGCGCACCTCTAAGTATCTTACAGTCGTGATGATGACAAGGGAACGGAGTGAGAATGCGCAAATAGGCCTATGCAGACAACCCAGTGCAAGAAAGCAGACCCTGCCATGGATGGGGGTAATAACGTAAAATCAGATGGGGAGTATGGCATATGGGCATCCTCATCGAGCAGGTATTGCACTTTCTTAGCAAATGCTTTAGGTTCTGATATCGCGAAAAACTCGGAGGGAAGGAAAATGGCGGAGGCCCGACGGTTGAACGACAGCTCGAAGAGCTTTTCATCCGGTTCTTTTTTGGCGACTCTGCCGAGGTTCTAAATCGAGTGGAATATTCATGAGCTCGGAAGAATAATAGATGCTTAATGTAGCGAGGAGAATTCGACACGAGACACTTCTGTGCCGGTTAACTCTTTCGAGTGTAATGAGGTGTGGCACGGTTAGCCGACGGGACTTTTTAAATAAGGAAACCGAGGAGTGACATCCCTGAACTCTGTAGATAACCAGAAGAGTTCGCTCGAGAAAGATCTTAAGGCCATCAATTAGAGGGGTCGGGGTAGAATTTGCAGGGACTGGGAGGCAATACATTTGGTGAGGGAAGATCAAAGAGGTGTTGGCCAGTCGATGTAGGATATCTGTACGAGCACTGGGTTAGGTGAGGTTGTCAGATAAATAGAGGATCTAATCTTTCTGATAAGGCAAAATCATGTTCAGTTCGTCCCAGCAGCGAATGACTGCTTCATAGAGTGACCTCACGAATGCTTAGTTCCTAAAATGTGCTTTGCAGTGTCCGAGCGTTGACACTGCTTGAACCGATGTGGCTTTACAGTGCTGAGAGCAAGTGAAGCGACTGTCCAGGTGAAAGCCGAGAAACTTGAGATGAAGGCTGGATGAGGATGGAGTTGATTGTTACGCTCAAGGCTCTCGTCTGCGTCTTCAGCGGGAACGAGTAGGAAGCGTCCATAGAGTCATTTTATGTCAAATGAACAGGGAAAAAAAAATCAATAAATTGACCTGACCACATCCGATTCTCAAGAAACTCGGTGGACTCGTAGGGTCGATAGAAAAACTAATCCATGCCAAAATTTCAGCTCTCTAGGTCGAGTGCTTTCCGAGGTGAAGCGATTTGAATGTTGCCCAAAAGGACCGATTTCGTGTCAGGTGGTCGTCACTCAAGCGCCCATAAGTTTTATTCTAATTAACTTAGAGAACTGAAAGTGATATCATTTCCAAGCTATTTTCATGCCCATTGTTGGATGATCGGTTGGAGACTGGCTCTTGCAGCAAACTTCATCATTGAGCCTTAAATTCCGTCGCATGCTCTTTTCTGCAACAAGTGACTGAGAAGTGCTACTGAATCGGAACGCCAACGTCTGCTTCATTTGGCACAAACTGAGAAAAATGTTGCACTTTTTTGGTGAGAAATAGACACATCGGAGAAGTAGATAATTTTTCGCGAAAGAGAACGGAATTTATCTTCCAGGGAATCGATGAGATTCCTCTGAAATAGATGACAGCATCCTCATCACGATAAAGCCAGTCTGAAATGACTTTGCTAACATGCTGGGATTCCCCGGACTCCATATAATACGTCAGAAATGACTGCTGGTTGCTTGTGACTTCTAACTTTCGCGCTTTGTCCTGTCAAATAAATAAATACTTGTCTGAGACGTCACCGAGCATCAAGGAATTCTTCCGCTTGCAAACTTCCAGATCTTCACAGAAAGAGTCCAAGGAATCGAAAGAGAACTTCTTGATTGTCTCGAGGCTGGATCAGTAAACGGAAAGACGCAGTCTGTAGATTACATTGTCGATCGTATTGTGATCCATCAGCGTTCTCGGGCGTTCCTTCAGACCGGATATGACAGGTCACGAAAGGGATTCTCTGAAGTAGCACGCTGGTTCAAGAGTCTTGTAGATGATCCTTGCCAGACAGTGACTGCATGCTTTTAGCGGAACGTTATCATTCGCAGTGAGATCGGTGATATTTCCGCCCGACATCATCAGGTTTGCGCTTTGATGGATCGTGCAGATGCACACTGCATGCGTACCACTCGCTCCAGCTAAGACACTGTACCTTGGACGAATCTCTGCGAATTTCGAGAAGCCGATGATTCGAATTGCCTTTCTTTCTACAGTTCATACATCTCCCTCAAATTGCTCAAGACTAGCTTTTCCTGAACACGAGCCCGCTTTCGTACCAATTTCACAAAAACGAAATCTTTCTTGCCAGGCATGAGCCAATTCATAGACGTTCCTGACGAGATCGGCTGGTTCTGCTGGGCATACTTTCCTGGTTTCGAATATGGTGATCCCCTTCTCCTTCACAAGTACTTTAACTTCGCGCATCAATAAGTTTGATGCGCTGAACTCGTATCGATTTTCATAATGCTCCAACTTTTTGGAAGAACTGTCTGGAGTTGAACCTTCTCCATTCTCTCTGTAGATGGTTGGAATGTCTACTTCAGTTGGTTCATGATTTCATTTTCTGTCTGCTGCATCATTGCTGTCATCTGAATACATTTCAAGTAACTCTCTTTGCAGAGCAGCCACAACCTTCTTTAATTTCTCCTTTGGAAATTTGACTTGTTCAAGTAAAGTGATTATTACAAATGAAATTCAAGGTCACAGATCAATGTCAATTACCTTTAACCTTTGACCTTGAAAATGATACCACTTACAGCTCTCTAGTTAACACGTTGGCGACAATGCGTCCTGATGCCAGGATGCAGATTTTAGACCATGCGTCCTGATGGCAGGACGCATTTTTTGACAAAAAAAATGCGCGCGGTCCCACGCGGCGGACAAGCAAAAATAGGCTGGTCGTCAACGTGTTAAATATGACTAAATTATGAGCGCGTGAGTGATGCAACTGGATCCGAAATCGGTTCTTTTGGGCAACGTTGAATTCGCTTCACCTCAGAAAGTACTTGACCTCGATAGCTATAATTTGACGTGGATTAGTTTTTCTATAGGTCCTACGAGTCCATCAACTTTCGCAAAAGTTGGAGGAGATCGGGTTTGGAATGGGATGACCCCATTGTGTTTTGTCAGCGTTGAGCATCATTTTATTTCTAGTAGTCCAATTGAGGATACTGTTCACGTCGTGCTGGAGAAGAACTTGAAAATTTTAAATGTTTCTACTGGAGGTGTGTATGATGGTCATATGTATTGTACAGACCTTTAGTGCGATAGAATACAATGTTTTGAAAATGAATTCGTACCACCTTTAACATGGAGCCTAAGCTTTTCTAATGAGGAATCCACCCAACCTGGACGGCGGCGCTTTCGTCGCTGCGCCTGAGCGACACTCAACGTACGTAGAGTCGAGTACAGTAGATTGGAGAACGTTGAGGATAGGAACATAAGAGCGAGCCAAGATCAAAGTACTGTATAAAGGAAACTGCTTTCTTTTTTCCTTTTTCGATGAAAATGATGAGTTGGAAAAACAGGTTTCGTTTCTCTGAAGCTCGGGAAATCGGTGTATGACTACCCAGTCTGGTGCTTGGCAACGATCCTGTGCTCAATGACTCGTCTATCCTTTCATATGGGCCGGGCGACGTCATCTTCGCCGTACGATACTGTATTTCCCAAGCGACTAACCTATCGATGCGATGTGGCTGTATGAAGCGAGAGGGAAACATCTTTCCTCCGGAATGGAAACAATAGTCGAACTTCTTCTGCCACCGCATTGAATGATCCATAGAATTACCATGCGCAGTGTTAAAAGGTGGTACGATTTCATCTGCAAAACACTGTCGGAGGAATAAGAGTGAATAGAGAATGAAGTCCTGAGGGACACCCATTGAGTGATAGGTGAGGATGTCAGAGGAGCTCCCATCATCATAACAGATTTCCTGTCTTCTGAGGGAAGGATATGATAAGAGTTTGATGGAGCGTTCAGAGCAGAAGTACTGCGTTTTCAGTTTAGGCAATAAAATATCATGGGTGACGATGTCAAAAGCTTTGGAGAAATGCACCTTTGCATTTCTAGAGTCTTGTCGAGAGAGAAGGTGGTCAATAAATGTTATAATAGCCGTGGAGGAAGGGTGATGTTTCCTTAATCTAGACAGACTTAGGTAACGAGACCTTTGTCTTCCGAGGAGGACATGAAATAGGAAATGTATCGCTTAAAACTCGGGATATTTTCATCCGTTGAGAAAATAGGCTCTGGAAATCTTTTTTTGTTCTGGATGCTTGGTCATTTAGGAAGAGCTAATGCATTACAGACGGTTTTTTTCATACGGGAATTGGGACCCCATGAACTCCATGGGAGTATTCTCCCTCTGATAAGCACTGCCTGGTGGTGAAGTGAGGAAATACGGAAACATCTCCCCAGTTTCCTCATTCCTGGGATGTGGGAAGACACTGGGGACCGGAAACATGGGAGCATAGTTAGATGGATGTTTCTAACTAGGTTAAAAGCTATTTCGATGACGAAGGCTTTGAGTTCTTTAGAAGAGATCTGGGAAGAAACGGGTGGGTTGATGACTCTTGTGGCGAAATTCGAAGTGCACCGGAGAGATAAGCTTTTCGGACGTGATTGGATTTTGGTTTTTTTTTATGTAGACAGACACACTTTTCCACTCAGCCGATGCGGAAACTCCCCCTCCCCCCACCCCCACCCCATCTCCATGGAGATCAAGGACGCATATCTCCTCTAAATTTTCCATTTACTCGCGAGAAAACCTCGAGAGGGTCGAAAGGTATAGATGGATAAAGGCGTTACGTGATATTAAAGGGGGGAAACTTCGCCTTCTCTTTCCGCTTACCTCTCTTTCCGTCTGCCTCTCTTTTGATCTTCCTCTCTTTCCGTCTTCCTCTCTTTCCATCACTTAACCTAGTGGTTTCCCATCCTCCTTGGCAATCTCGTCGCTCATCAGTACGGTCTAATTGGTAGGGCACGTGACGAGGGAGGAGGGGGGGGGGGGGGAATCCACTGCACGAAAGTTTCATTCTCCGCTTGGGAAGCAACGTCACGACAAAATGGGATCCTGGGTTCTCATGTTCCCTGTCGTTAGCACTCTGAGGACCGATCGGATTCCCCCATGACTTCCCGAACGTCGATACATATTCCCATGGAATGCAATGGGCTTCCGAGCGTGGAAACCTAAATTGCGAATGTTCGCTGGGGTTCGGCATTCTTCCGTGGTGTTCGACCGCTCGCATCTTTCTCAGCTCACGGTGCGCATCATTTCTCAAAATTTTTAAAACATCCTTAAAAAATGTCGAAAGGAACATCCTGCTTTCTCTTATATGCTGCAAGGGATGAATCATTCCAACGTGCTTCGTAGGGTCTCCATTCATCGATTTTCCATAATTGTGTTTCGTACGCGTTTACGGACAGTCTCGAGATCTCTTGGATGATGGGGACCCGAGGAAGCGCCGAACCCGGTTGCGAAGGCAAAATTTCTCTAAAGCGCTAGCGAAGAAAAACTTGAAATTGGAATTTCCCTTCCACTGAAAAATGCGAAAAGTCCCAGCAACTCGACGCCGTCTCCCTTGAGTGAACCATCGATCCCAACTTCGACCTCGCCCTCTCCACGATTTCTCGGATCGTGGGAACGGAACGGAATCGCGAATAGGTGACGAGTCGACCGACGTCAGAAGATTCCGACTCCCGTTTCTCCACCGTTGGAGGAGAATGATGTTGCTCCCTTAGACGAGTCCGACATAAATGATGTCGTTCCATGGACGTAGCAAGAGACCCTGCGACTTTCGCATCGTCACCGAGCAGTGCGGTGAATTGCCTCCTTCTTGGATTCGATCGGGGGTCGGAAACTTTCCCGATCGTCGACGAGATGCAAGGAAGGAATACGACGAGCGAGTGAGAGATTTAACAGGCGATAGCATTACGATTTCTTACGAAACGAGCGCACATCCGGTAGGATGTCTATCGAACGCTGGCCTCGTGCTAAGGGACTCCTGGTTTCCTTCCACCCACTGTCAGCCTCTGTTTATGCGATCTCGGCCCGGATCATCATCCGATGCGTGCATGCATTCATACGCGTTGCAAGACGAAGACGTCCACGATGGGGACGCTTCTCGTTTTCCTCTTTTTCATCGCCTCTGCCGTTTCCATTCCCGATCACAGTGAGTGCCTCCCCTTTGCCTTTCCCATTTCCGATCGCATGAAATTCTTCGCCTTGTCTGTCCTATCTCCTTCGGGATATGCAGGGTACGGCAAAAAAAACTAAAGACTTCTAACCACTACATCTTTGCTCCCATTTGAGCTGTTTTCACGAAAATTTTCCAGTGCGTAGATGTATGTGTTCCCGATTCATCTTCAAAACGTATGTCAGTGCTCTTAGGCAAGTTTATGAGCAACTATTATAAGAAGTTAGATAATAAAAATGGACAAGGGCTGAGGCTGGTAGTGAAATGAAGGACGCGCCCAAAGCCCTCTAGTGGAGGACACACCCAACACCCTCAAGTGGAGGACACGCCCTAGTGTGCCTGTTTCCAGGCCACATCTAACTTCTCTTGAATTGCAATTAATTTCTTAGGTTAGCTTTTTCTTAGCAGGTTGGTTGCAATAAAGCATATCCATAAGTATCGAAACAGAGAGAGAAAACTTTTACTCAAAGTCTATTCAGTTTTTACTAGGGCTGTCACAATAGATCGATGCATCGATACCACTATCGATGGTTGGAGATATCGATAGTTTTTTCGACCATCGCGATGTATCGGCAAAAGAATTTACAGGGAAAATGTCCCATTGGATTGAGACGAGTACAGTAAAATATAGTCCGTCCTGGCGGGGAAAGGAAAAAGCGGCGTGACCCGCATGGGCTAGCAATTTCTGATCACAATCAAATTCTTGAAATGCTGGGACTGACTATATGAAAGACGGGAAGGGGAAAAAAGCAGGTACCCCCCCCCCCCCCCCCCCACCCTCTTCCCGATGCATCGATGCACTATCGATAGTTCTGGTCAATGCATCGATGTTTTGAAAACTGCTATCGTGACAGCCCTAGTTTTTACCAAGAGATAGGGTAAAATACCCAGTGATGGACCGGTTCCCGGTGATTGGCTACAGCACATAAAAATTCCAACGGCTAAGCTCATAACACTCATAACCCTGTAGTGACATAGGCTGGCAACATGCAAGCATATACACACTTTAGAGGTTTTCATGCAACAAATGACTAGTTTTTGGAATTTTCCTGCGTCGTTGCCCATCACTGAATATACGCTCTTAACATCATTGAGTATTTTACCCCTAGGTCCCTACCAGGAACTTTCTTTGGTCTTCGTCAGAGAACGAGACTCTCAAAAGGGATTCGAGTCCCCTGTCCATTTTCTACTTCCGATTTCTTTTGAGTAGCTCGTTGTCTCACTTTGGTTACATCAATTAATGTATGACATTTCAAAAAGGCTGCTGGGAATTTGCCAGTCTACGCACAAAGGAAATAGTTCCAGTGAAGGCAGAGCCAATGAGCGACATGCACCAGATCTGCCTAACTTAATCTGATCTGATCTCACAATGGTCCTCTATGGGAATCCGTTTGACGGAGATAATCTTTTTCCGATAGACGCCCATTATGAAACCAGGTCAGTTTAAAGTTAAACGGATCTGGTGCATGTCACCCTATAGGTTAAAAACCGTTGGTCTTCATTTTGACCTTACACTCTACTCATTGCCTCCTTCTCCCCTCCCCTCCCCATCCTTCTATTAACGAAAACATAAAATAGGAGTTCTGTTTTTGTTTCTTTCGTTTATGCCTTTTAGTAATTTTTATATCGTGTCACGTAAATATTCACATCCATGTTAGAACATAAATATTTATTCAATGCATGTTACCCATACAAGTACGATTTTATTTAACTCACCAATTCAAATTGTCATTAACTAACGTTTGTAACATTAACTTAATTAATTAGTCATTTATAATAATGTTTTAAAATGATCATGCGCCTATTTAGAACATAATATATTAAATTTTTTACCAATATTTTTCTTGATAATCCATGAAGAAATATGAATATTTACGCAACTATTGCAATGCATGAAACATTTATAGAGTAAAATTTTGCATGCTAATTCTCCCTCCCTCCCTAAATTTATACCTTCCGTGAGTATGGAAAAAAAGTCTTTCTTTAAAAAATAAGGGCATAGGGATAAAAATCCTATTCTTAAAGATGAACTTTGAAGCTACAAAGTAAAGTAAGACCGTACAGATTTTTCCTGTTGACTCGGAAGCTCTGCTCGAGTCCATTCGTAAGGTTGCGTCCCGGCATCCCGGAAAGAGGGACTGGCCATGAAATCCATGCAGCGTCTCACTACGACGGAGTGCATTTGAAGCGGACGTTGACGCGTTTCCAGGTTTCTTGCGGATGAAGCGGGAGGCGGTGAAGAAGTCGACGGAGGAGATCATTCGGGAGGTCTTGGAGCATTTCAAACAGGAGGATCCTCTCGGGATTCCGGGGATCCCGCTTCAGGATCCCATGGACATCCCGGATTTCCAGGGAGCCTTCTCCATCGTCAAGATCCAGTTCACCAAAGCCCAAGTCCTTAAACTCACCAAGTTTCGCATCAAGAGGGTCCACGTGGATGTCGCCAATCTCAAGGTCAGAGTCTCGCGTCCGAGGGGGGGCAACTATTCCGATCTCTCGTTATGCTTACACGGTGAACAGGCTCATCGTGACTAGGACTAGGCTTATCGTGACGGTCGTCGAAGGCCAAATTAGCTTCATTGACGAATTCCCGCCTGATTAACGCCTCAGAAGCAGAAGGGAAATCTGCAGAGAAAATTTGTCACTTTCAAACGTGTTCTTCCCTCTGACGCCCGCGCTCCAAGTTGAGATTCTTCGACAGGCAGGCATTACAACATTTTTCTCTGCTGCCTCTATCCGAAGAGGAAACCGTAGAAACTGCTTTTACATGAATGAGTGACGGGACGAAAAGCGACGGGACGATTCCAGAAACCGGAATAAAGAATCTCTGGAGCCTCTCAGCCCAAAAGGCTCGTTTGGTCGTCTTCCCTGGCGACATGGGGTTTCAAGTGTTTGCTTCTCAAACTCTCCCTCCCACTCTTCCCCTTTTAGAGGAATAGCAGCTCTCGAGACAGAGGTATTTTTTCTTTTCTTTTTTGGAAGTCATAGCCATCTCATCTGTTCGCGGGGTTCCCTTCATCGCATTTTACTCGTATGGAAATCGCTCTTTCGAGCGATTTCGAGGGAAAGATGGATCGGAGACGGATCCGTCAGGCGTTAATTCGATCGAGCGAAGGAAGAGGAAGAATGAGTTCGTCCAGGTTTCATAGAGGCATGACATCTGCGAGAAGAGACTCGGAGAATTGGCAACCGGCCGAGAAATCGTCTTCCGACTTCTCGCGTCGTCTTCATCTCGGTCTCACGCGATTCTTTTTTCTCCTTTGGTGCCTTAGAAAAAATCTGTTGGAGTCCTTTAAAAAGTATTTTTTAAAGCGTAAGGCAAGAGGGAGAATGAAGGATGTGTCCTATCCATCGCATCTCCCTTCAAGACTCAAGGATGAGGCAGATGAACTTATGCAAGGATCCTATTGTTTCCGAATGCGATTCGTGCTGGAATGCATGCGGTAAAAACTTCACGGATACATAAAGGACCGAAAGGAAAACTGGTCTATCGGCAAAAATATATCCGAAGAACTGGTTCACAGATCGCTTCATTTCCCTTTAATTTTAAAGACAGTTGTTCGTGGGAATCATTAAAGTAAAAAAAAAAACTGGTCCATCAGGAATGTCGCTTTTCCTCCCTTTTAAAACGGCGGTCACTAGAATATTTACTCTTTCCCTCTGGAGCTTGGGAAAAGAATTTTTTTGCGGACAGACCGGCTTTCCTTTCGGCCCTAGTTATATCTGACGACTAGGGCCCCAGGTGTGACTTCTACCGGGTCTGGCCGCAGCAGGAATCTCATAAATGTTTTCCCACATTTTCCCGTGAGATATTAATGGGTCGTGAGAGCCTTTCGGTCCACCCTATATTCAAACTCCTCTGAGATATTTCCGGTCCCAGCTGTTTCTGTATACTGTCAGAATGTACAGAAAGGAAAATAAACATGAAAGTGATACTTTTCATTGCAGTAAAGATGCTAGTGGAGGAAACTGTGGGGGTAGAAGGGGAAGGGGAAAGAGAGAGTGGGGGAAGGGGGAGGAGAGAGTGGGGGAAGGGGGAGGAGGGGGGGTGAGGTCTCTTCCAGCAATATGAACAGATAATCCTTTTCCACTGAGCAGGAACATATATATTGCACTGAAGCGTAGAAGTTTGTCATAGAGAACTCCATATTCATGCCTGAATCTATTGATGCGACCGCAACGAGTCGACGGCGTTTCTCAGGGAATTATGTCATGTTGGGAATCATGTCGAGATAATTTCAGAAGACTTGATGACTCCAAACGCGAAGACGTTTCGGAACTCCCTGTCTGAAAGCTCTAAGGAAACCCATGAAATCGTTGCATCCCAATTTATCTAGATCGGACGAAAGCGAACGGGTTCCATGCACCCATCTGTGATCCCGAGCCACAGAATTCATTCGTTCCATCGATCGAATCATTCTCGTCCCTCTATCTTGCTACGAAGTATGGGATGAAGCGCAGAAAAAGTTTGTTGGGTCCACCGATGACTTCGATATGGGACAGTCGAGACGATCCGAGCCGATGCCAACAAATTCAATCTCGCTCTTGAGGATGTCAGCTGATTCATTTCGAGGTCTAGTACTAGCAATAGCATCTTGGATCAGCCAGGCACAGATGCCGGATCGGTTTCTCCGGACGATAGACGAGCTGACCGGCAATAAAATCTGAGACGAGAAATTTTCAATTCTCTGGAATTATTCGAAAGTATCGTTGTCGAAACGATCGACCTGATTGGGATCGATGGTTCAATATTACGAAGAACTTCGATGAACTATGAGTTCGGGGTCGTCGTGTGCGGATGATCTCCCATCGTCAGGGAATCGCATCCATTGCCAGGGAATTGCATCCATTGCCTTGGAATTGCACCCCAAACAGAATTCTTGTCATGCACGAATTCCTTCCAAGGCCTTTCCGTTGGAAAAATTTGAGGGGCCCAAAGGAAAAGCGGTCTATCAGCAAAAAATGTCGGAGAAAGGTTTAGTTGGTTTCGTGTGCGTAGACCCTTTTGTCTATCGATGAAGATGGTAGTTTTGGCGACTTTATAAGCGAAAAAATGGGACTATCTACTCAACATTTTCCCTCACTTTAAAAGAAAACGGGCGCTGAAATATTCACTCTTTCCGTGTGGAGCTCGAGAATATGTGTATTTTTTGCAGATAGACCTCTTTTCCTTTCAGCCCTTCAATTAATTCGTTAAGTGAGGGCTTTCTGGGCTTTAATTTACTTGGTCTTTACTTTTAATAATTTATTACTTTAATTTACTTTTTAATTGCGTTGGAAAACTCTCGCTCAATAGTCAATCCTCTTCCATGGACGAGAAATTAATACGAGCTCGGAATCTAGTGGCACAAGTACCGATCGTTTCGACATTGATGCTTTCGAATACTGAAAATTGAAAATTTCTTTTCTCAGATCTTGGAATCGAGACTCGACAGCAATAATTCTCGGAACCGATTAATTTTGTGGTTTGTGACGAGAATTAAATGATTTCTCCTCGCTCAAGAGGTTCGAGTGGTTTCGAGCTCGCTGTCGTGGACCTCGAGGAGCCCTCGCTCGTCATTCGTATTTCGTTGGAATCGAATCGATATGACGCGTGAAAACTGGGTTCGGTCCCGTTTCCTCCGTCCCGCATGAACGCGTTGCGATACGTTTCGTCGTGCTCTGCGGACGTGAAAATCTTCGTAGAAATACGCATGTTTCATTTTGACCTCGAAAACCGTTCCGTCGCATTCTTTCCCATCCCTCTCCGCCGCGAAAAGACCAAAGGGCAAGACCAAGCGCAACAGGCGAGTTGAAGTAGCGACGAAAAGTGGTCGAATAATAGCTCTCGACACGAATTGGAATGGAATGCAAAGAAAATAAGGGAAAATGCTCGGGGAAATTAGGATTCTTTTCGCTCTGGCAGGTGTCCCTCTCGATGCACATTCCGCAACTGGTCGTGACGGGGAGGTACGCCATGTCCAACTTCTTCAGCACTCAACGGGGGGATTTTGTCGTGTTTTTGAAAGACGTTTACGTGAGCGGGGACGCCCGTCTACGAGTGGAAGAAGGCGGATACTTCCAGATCGACAACGTCAACATGGACATGACCTTCCAGGAAATCAACATGAAATTCCAGGACCTCGGATTCCTCGGCAGCATCTTCCAAGGTAAACTCCCGACCTCGAGCGACTCGGAGCGATGAAAGCCTCGCTCGCCCCACCCCGCAACCTCGCGCGAGGAAGAACGGCTTCGTGAAGTAGCCGCGTTTGCACTGTCTTTAATCCTTTCAGTCCTGGCGGGACTCAGGAGTCACGCATTTTCTTTGCGTATGTAATACGGCTACATAGGAATGTACGACCTCGGGGTCATGGCGGAACTCTGAGTCCCTGTTCGTGGTAGTTCCCCACGTTTTTTCGAGTTGACCGTAGTCCACAGTAATATAAAGCTGTTGTATTTCTTCCGGAACTTCAAAAATAGTGTCGTCATTTATATTTATTCCAGCCAAGGCATTTAAAATGGCCTTCAACGAGGATCGCCCCAGATGCAATGACTCTGATTTCGTCTGCCGCAAAGTATTGGAGACAAGCTCAAAAATGCACATGCAGAAAACTTTCTTTCGAAAGGCCTTCCATTCCTCTTAAAAGTACCACCGACAGACATTCATTTCCACGTGCAAGATTTTTTTAATGGTGATGCATGTATCAGTGTGAGTACTGCGCGTCACTGCATGAGTCGTGTGAATTATGAGACGACGAATGTCCATCGGCAGTACTCCATTTGGGCGGAATTCAATCGTTGCTCTTTGCTTGTGACGGTCGTCATCATACTCCACCGTTTTGAATCGCTGCATTGCCTTCTGGATGGGACTCGCGAAACTTTACAAATAGTGGGAGAGCATTTGAAAGTATCTGCGTGTACATTTTCGAGCTTGTTCCACCAGTAGTTTGAGGTAGACAAAATCGGAGGCATTACTTTTGAGGTGACCCCCGTAAATTAGGAGTTCCCTCTAGGGATCCGCTGTTGAACTTGAAGTTAACAAGTGTTAGGGTTGTAGTCGAAGGTTCTTCGTTTGAAAGAGCAACCCATGCATGCAATAGAGATATGCCTAGATGAAACGGATAGAGATCATTCCACCAGAGCGATAGCTTCTCGTCACAATACCTCGGATACGAGGACGATTGAAGGGAAACTATCCCCACCGACCTCCTCTACTCGTTCACCGGCTCTAAAATCACTGCACTGCCCGAGCTCGAATTCACATTCTCAAGTCAAGAAAAGGACTTTCACCTTGCATAACTTTTTGGAAGTGTGGGTATTGGTACCGCGCTGCACCAAACCGAGGCACTGCTTCCCAATCTCGCCCATACTCCCTCATCCTCCACTATCACCCTGAGGGTGGTACACAGCGCTATTTCCTATCGTTCATGCCTGATACCCCCCACCTCCATTGAAAGCTCTTCCCACCGTCCCTCGAGGATGGGGCGCGACGCTGCCTCCCACAATTTCTTCCTCCGCCCTCAGGATTCCTCTCCTCGCTCCAAAACTACGACGAACAATTGCTTCAGTTCATGAAAAGTTGCTTCAGTTAGTGCAAGACAACCCAGCGTTGAGCTGGGTTGTCTTGCACTAACTGAAGCAACTTTTGCTCTTTCCCCCATTCAGGAATCATCAATGCCGTGGGTCCATTCATCTTCGATAGCATCAAGCCCACGATCCTGGGAAGCATCGATACCTCGTTGAAGACGGAAGCGAACGCGGAATTGAAGAAGTTCGGCTTGAATTTCTCTCCACAGACACCGCCGATCGATTCCGTGATCGGAGATGCTCGCAGTTTCATCCAGAAATCGAATCTAGATCCATATGTCATCCCTGACAGACAATTCTCCTCTCTTGGCATCAACTTCAAACTCACCCAGTAAGGCTATTCGGATAATCAATAATCCGAATGTAGCATATGAATGCTACGTAGGTTCTAAGAGTAAGCCTATTGAAAATACAAAGCGGTCGCTGCTATCATTATATATCAAGAAATAGGGTGCGCTAAAAATATGGGAGATACTTCAAAACAAGAATAACGGTGACACGAGCCAAGAGGCTGTGAAGAGAAACACGAAGGGGCCTCGTTTGATATTTTGTTTGATTGCTGTAGGGGTAAATTGCACGGGCTGTCGACGATCCACCGGGTGGGGAACATCACGATCACGGTGGTGGATAACGTGGTGAGTGTGCACGTGAACATGGGGACAAAGGAGCTGACAGGGAAGGCGGGATACGAAACTCAATTCCTCTGGTGGACGGTCGGCGGGGATGTGACCTTCACGGTGGAGTACCTCCACGTCGGCGTCACCGTGTCTCAACCTCTCAACTTGGACAAGAATGCGACGGTGGAGGCGGTGGATGTGGAGGTGGGGCCGGTGGACGTCCACACGACTGGGGAGAGTGTAATCGATAGCTTTCTGGATTACGGCGTGGATGCCGTGTCGTTTGCACTCAGGGATCTTCTCACCTGCATCGCCGAGGAACCAATCCGCGAGATCCTCGAGACCGAGATCAATAAAATCGACCTTCAACACACGATCATCTCCGCCTTGTGACCCGGATAGCTGCTCTTCCAACTTCTTCCTGGCCCTCTTCGTTCGTCTTTCGTGGATCCTTCCGAACACCAATATTGCTGACAAGTGTGGCTCGTTTCGATACGAGAGCAAAGTGCGAATCACCACGCACCACCGCAATTACCATCATGCTCATCGGTCATAGTTATCGTCATTGCTACGAACCTGTTATCTTTGACAGAATTCTACGATGCGTCTTGGCGGGGATCACGATTTCCTCGAACAGGACTGACAGTGCTGCGAACAACTTCCGTCCTTCCTTCTATCGATCAAGGCAGGGCGGAGAAAGACGCAATTCTCGGCAAGGGACTTTTTAAACGTCTATCTCACGTACTTAATTGGTTTTCTTCGTCATGTAAGCTAAGCGGATCCTCGGTGTTACACGACACGGGAGGAGAGAGATCCTTTTTCAAAAAGGGTGCTCACCATATACAAAATACTGTCCCTATTGTAGCAACGGAGAGCATTTCCTACAAATGTCTCTGCCTGACTAATAAAAATTTATGAGAGCGTGTTTCGTGTCTAGTTTCACTTTGAAAGATGAGAGCGGAAATGGGAACTCAAGGGAGCAGAGCACAACGGCCCCCACCAGCAATCACATCTTTCAGGCCAGGTCATATCAACCAGATCCATTCGAGGTGGGCGCTTCTTGTTTAACCCTTTAATGCATGACGTAGCAGATATGCTACATACCAAACAAAAATTTGTTAGAATGCGTAGGTAGCTAGCTCTTGAGGTAAATTGGTTCGTAGCAGATATGCAACAGTCCGGTCCTTATACCTAGCAACCATGCGGTCGCTAGATGTCATACATTCCTGGTGGCAAGCAAATTAAAAACATCTGGCTTCGTCGTGTGACAGACTGACTTTTTTTGGAGCAATTGCTTTCAACTTTACGTTAATCCAGGGTCCAGGCTCATCCATCTTTTCACATTTTCTTTTGCGTCGAGGTACGAATGTTGACGGACCGACTGAGTTCTCTTGCGTCCATGCAGCGTGGGTTAGAAAGCTGAAAATGCTGTTTGTAGCAAATGAGCAACAATAACATTTTCAGGGCTACTGCTCAAAAGTTTTGAGGAAAACTTTTTTCCTCCACTTTTCTCGTGCTCTAGGACGTAAGTAAAACCTACCAAATGTTTTTCACTTGAAAAATAAAAAAATCATGCATTAAAGGGTTAAGTTAGAGTTGTAATTCTTCTGTCTCATTTCCGTAAGTACTGTCCTGAGAGATCCCGCTATCGCGACCAGCCAAACGAGCATGAAAAGCAAAAGCCTTCAAGGACAAGGGCAATTATTAATACCATCGTAAAAAGCACCTTATTCGTCCATGACCAGGACTCCCAACAAGGGTTACAAGTGGGGGGCATGCAAGTGGGGAGTAGGGTAGGAGATTCTTTATGAGGCCAAGACTTGAGATACATAAGGTGAACCGGTTCATGCAAGCTTGAAATATGGGAGGGGACTATCCCTGCATTCAGGAGGGACGAAGGAATTCCCTCCTAAGAAAATTGGCACTCCGTTTAGAAAGGCTTCTGCTGTCATTGAAATTTGGACGAAAGAATACTTCCTTTTTTTCCTGTAGTTCTCTGATGCATATCATTGACGGATGATGCCTCCGACGAAACTGGTCGATTGCGCCAACAACTTCGCTTAAAGCTTTCACGCTCTTTCCCCTTATAGCTTTCTCTTGCCGACCCCCCGCATGCTATAGCAAACGAAAGGAACTACAAAGAGGAATGAGAGGGAGCCAAAGAAAACTTTATTAGTTATTGTATTCTGGAAGGAATAAGTTAAAGCCATGATAGTATGACCTAGGAAAGCAAGGAAATGGAAGGGAGGCCATAAAAGATGCACGCGGCGGCATTAAAAGGCGACTTAGCAACCTTGCGTGCCTTGACGAGAGACGAGAGGAGATCAACGTTTCCGGAAAGCCACGTGTCCAGGAAAGCTTGCGTGATCAAATCTGTGTCTACGTCGGTCACCACACACAGAGCTCCCAGCACACCAGGACTGAAAAAGAAACGTGCACATGACACAAACGCGAAGACGCGACTATTAATTCGCGTCTCAAGCGGAGACGCGATGCGAAAGAAGGGAGCAACTGAACAGACCTGCCAGCCAGCAAGTAGGAATAGGCAACGCCATGAGGTTCCACCTTCTTCCCGTACTGCACGAGTTTCCCGCTGGAGCAACCGAAGAGAAGAGCGAGGGCACGGCATTCCATTCGCTGCACCTCGATGGACGGAAGGAATTTCGTCCCCGACCCGTGCCCACAATACCTGCCAGACACGACCGTCAACGATGGCTTCAAAGATACCGTGCTAGGACCACTCATACATATAGCCCGCTTATAAAACGAACACAGACATGTCCAAAGCAGAGACAACACATGGGAAAGTCAACAGTGGCATTCAAAACAATCATGCTACCAGTAGCGAGATCAGGAATTCACGAATTACGGCCACGAGATTGAAGGAGTCTTTTTCCTGTTCCCATGAATTTGGTGAGGACAATTTGATCAACAAAATTTTCATCGTTAGGATTTTCAAGATCAGGCCTAAATTTAGTGTCAGCTTATGTTTCCACTTCCCCATACATATCTCTGCGCTAAAAGTCTCGAATGCACTCCACTACTTCTACCTGGTTCCTGCCCGACCTCTTTCTCTTTCCTTAGCTCTGCAGTTCAGCTTAAGATAACTTTCAATAACTTGCCAGCTTAGATCGTGACAAAACTGGGGCCCGGGTATATTTATCATCACCTCGCGAAAAAAAAGACATCGGAAGCCCCAATTTTTGAAGGAAGAAAAATAGCCACTCTCGACTCCAAGGGCAAAGGATGCGAGGGGAAAGGCCCTTTTTTGCACTTAGATATGAATCATCTGTCTAGAGTGCTGGTATGCGCGTTTGCTCGGCCTTCTCTCTCTCGGTTCAGCAGTCTCCTTTGTTCATGGTCATTTGCTCCCACACTTAAAAAAATAAGTTTCTTTGTCTGGGCTCAACTCCCAACCAAAATCTAAACTTAGAGACATCAGTAACGTAGTGTAAGGGTAGTAAAAGGACTGAACTCATGTTTAGTGGAAATCAACTTTGATGCAATTGGAATTGCAAGAGGTAAGTCACCTTATTAAATGACGAATTTATGCACACTGCAACTACAGGGTGTTCCGTAAGTCCCAGGTCATGATTATTTACAATGATTATTACAGACATTAATTCTTAGTTCTTGTTAATTAATAATTAATTAATTAAATAAATATATGATGAACTAATTGATAATTGAGTGATTAATAATTGGACAATGTCAATGGTGGTGCACACACTGACCTACTGGATCAATAACTGGGTAAATGACCTAGGACTTACGGAACACCCTGTAGACAACACACGAAGCAATTCTTGCCAAAAAGTTGCATGTTTTACTAAAACCAACATGAAGAGTGTGAACTCAATGATGTGCATCTGTAAAAGCTCAAGGTTTTTCCACTGCCCTTATACTCCTTCCAACAGTTCTTTTTTTTTCAAGGGGTTCAAATCGGTGGTAGCCCAAAAGCACACCTAGAAGCCAATGGATCCTATAATCCATGTTTCAATCTTGACCATAATAAGTAATCCTGGAGCTCTTATCCCAGACTACTACAAGTCTACAAGGACTATAAAAAACAAACACTTCCAGCGTTTCTTCTAGTCCTTCACCAAAACAGTTGGTCCTTGTGTGAACCTACTGGATGCGCGTGAGAATTTTCAGAATTTGAAATGCCTGCAATTAAACATAAATATACATGGATCAACATATAACGTGTTGCAGTAGGTGCGGTGAAGTCTATGGCTTCGTAGTTTATCAATATCACTAGCTTACTTGCTCTCCTGATCATGGCCTTTCTCATTTTCACTTTTGAAGGTATGAAAACAATTGTCTACACATAAAAAATCTCCAAGCCTGAAGTTCCTAAGGGCCAAATTTAGGTAGCAAATGAAGTTGGTATGAAACTTGAATCTTCAGCTAACACATTATAGCTGGTTTCTGGCAGATGAGTGTCGATTATAAAAATTAAATCATTTTTAAATTTTGCTAATTCTGGCATAAACCCAAGACTATGACCTCATGAAGTGAACAGGACTCTGATTTTTTGCAACTTTCCTCTATTATGTGCAAAAAAAATAACTGCACATCATTATTATTCACTTACCAACAAGAACATATTGCATTGATAGCTTGTCTTCCCTCCACATGCATTATTTTATTAAACTTCTAGGTGCTGATAATTGTTATGGCTCAATCTGTCGAATTGATGAAATGGATAAGTGATGCTTGGAGCCACCAAACTGGCACACAAAAGTGGGATCCTTGTGATATGAAATTCCTCTTTTCACACTGATCAACAGTCATCTTTCACTCCTCCCTAACTTCATTGAGATATACAGAATCACTCAACACAATAAATATTATCAGCAAAATTCAGCAAAAGTCCCAGCATCAAATAAACCTATACTCTCAATTTCCTGACTGAATGTATGTAACCAGAGAACCTGATCCCCAAGCAAACAAGTTAGGAAAATAAAGGAGCCTTGCCCATGAGCTATGTCTGAGTATGACAGTTGTCTAGACCATGCCATTTTATTAGGATGGTTGGTCTCTCAAAAGCCCACAGGGAATGAGAGTGGAAATCCAATTTCAGATTTTCTCTATTGTGAAGTATCCTAACTTAAAATGCGCATCAACAAGATCTAGGGTTCTCACAGGAAGAGATCAAAAGAAGCAAGGACATCACGAAGTTGTTCCTCAGAGGGCTCTTCTTCTACTAAGCCTTTCCAATTTGGATGTTTCTCCATGTATTTGGTCATCCTGCGGGTCACCCCTGGTAGGTCACCTAGGATGTAAGCAAGAGCATCCAAAAATTCTAGAGCACTTGGGACTACTTACTCTCTTGAGTCTGTAACATCATCATGACATGCAGCAGCCACATAAAGATGTCAAAATGTACAAACATAGTCCTACCAAGGGCTACATTCCAGTTCTTTTTAGGACAGATTTTACCATGAAAAATTCCCAAGTTAACATTCACTTCAAAGCAGCCAATACATAATAAATTGAAAGCTGATTTCATAAGACTCAATAAAACATCTGAGTGCTCTGGATCACTCTCAATCTAGTTATAGGTCAGGGCTTCCCTACCTTTTTCATGTGTGACCACAAAAATCACTTTCATACTGTTTGCGTCCCCAAGAACTGGCCAAAGTTAGATAGGCTCCCCCACTTATGTGCTAAAATCACAAAGAAAAACATGACTTTGCATTTAGTTCCCAGTTTGCAACCTCAGACATGATCTTTGCGACCCCATTTGGGGTCGCAACCCCTGGGTTGGGAAGCTCTGTTATAGATACTTGTGACGTAACAAGCGACCAATATTAATTGATCACCTGTCCCGCTCCAGATTCGAGGGTTAAGGCAGGTTCGCCAGACAGAAATTCTGGAGAAATGGAAACCCTCGTGATCTTTCCAAGTAAATTACTTAACTTTATTAAAATAAAGACAATAATAAAATATCAAAAAAAAAGGAAAACACAGTTCTTCACAGTACTTGTTAAAGAA
>CAJPEV010003914.1:2868-26517 GCA_905338385.1 Darwinula stevensoni
TATGTCTTGCCTAGTCTCATTATAGGAATCAATAAACACGGACACTTCATCATTTGTTATCCACATATTCAAGCCATATTCATAGAGTCCAGACCATAAACAAGCTCATATTCCTATTGAGAACCCTTTTGGAACGCATATGATTTTATCCGCATGGGAGATCTAGAATATGCAAAGTGTGTCCGTGAACTTCATTCAATCATACCTCAATTAAATGAGGTAATAAGGCACTGATATCCTGGGACAGTCCACGGAACATATAAGAGGTGGTCCACCCTCTGACGTGTGCTGTGATCAGTACACTCAGTGGTAGGTCAACGCCTGTATGAGAGCAAAAGCGACACACAGTATAAATAAAAATTTTCGTATTTGCATGACATCCCTATCACTTTCTGATGGGAGCGTTTTTACTCACAGAGGAGGAGAGCAATTTTACTCCTTGGTGATGGAGTAAATTTGCTCCTCTCCCAGAGTGAAAGGCGGGTGAAACTGGAGCTAGCGATTTTACTCTCTTTTTAGAGAAATATCGCTCACCTTTTCCTAAGAGTGTAGTAAAGTAATTCGCACATGGCACTGCTTCTTAGAACATCAGCGCCGTGAAAATGGTGATCTTTGGCTTTTCTGTCATCCCGTGTGCCTCCCACAGTTACGAGAAATGGCTGCCACGGGTCTTGACTGCACCAAGAAAGAGTTGGGTTTTTTATATCCGTTTTTTGGTCGAAGATGGCACGAATGGCAGTGAAATTTATCGCAGACTCGGGGCAGTTTACGAAGATAACTGCATTGGAAGAAGCAATGTTTACGAATGGATGCGAAATGCGATTAATGGATGCGAAAGTTACAAAATGGTACGACGAGTGCTGCAGACGCGGCCCGTTCGGTAAACACTTGTCGAATGATGCGACACACAGTGGATGTGTTGATATTGACTATTGGAGACCACGACCTGAAAGGACCCACATCCATAGAATCGAAGAGCACAGCAGATCTGCGGCAGTGACGGTATCGCATAGCTCCCCTTGGTTTTTTGCTCTAAAGGGTTTTGGAAAGTCACTCCCCAGAAAGTAGTAGCGAGGTGTCGAAGATTCAATTTTGACACCATGGAGGGCACTACAAACAAACAAATTAATTAATTCCTAAAATTCTATCGAATTCTCATTATTTTGACACAAAATCCATTGTTCTAATCCAAAAATGACAAACGTTATTACAATTTTAAAATGGGAAGCCACTTTCCAAACTCCCTGTACACTCTTAGAAAATTCCGAGCGTTTGGGGAGACATTTGTTATCCACATATTCAAGACATATTCATGGAGTCCAGACCATAAACAAGCTCATATTCCTATTGAGAACCCTTTTGGAACGCATATGATTTTATCCGCATAGGAGACCTAAAATATGCAACGTGTGTCCGTAAACCTCATTCAATCAGACCTCAATAAAATGAGGTAATAAGAGACTGATATCCCGGATACTCCAGGGAACCTCTAAGAAGTGTTCCAACCTCTGACGTGTACTGTAATCAGTACAGTTAGAGGTTAGTCAACGCCTATGCGAAAGCGGCACACATTATATGTGAGAATTTTCTAATTTGCATGACATCACTATCACTTTCTGAGGGCAGCGTTTTTACTCATGGAGGAGGAGAGCAATTTTACTCTTTGGTGATGGAGTAAATTCGTTCCTTTCCCAGAGTAAAAGGGGGGTGAAACTGGAGTTAGCTATTTTACTCTCTTTTTTGAGAAAAATCGCTCCCCTTTTTCTAAGAGTGTAGATCAGGTCCAAATAAGTCCACCAAATGACCTGAGATGTGAACCGATACCTCCGCAACACCTCTTCAGGGGAGTACCACTCAAAGGGGTTCAATCGATCACGGAACACACGCTCCCGAGGATCAAATGCTTCAGCTGAGTTCGGGCGACCATCTACTGAATTAGCTGCTCATTCTCTCTCCTTTTTTTGTAGCCACGGAAAAATTCAGGAGGAAAAAAAACAGTCCGTGGGCATCGGTAAGGAAATATGTCGAGTCAGAGGTATGTTCCTCCTCAGTGCTAATGGAGGTTTAGAGTTCATAAGATTGAACAAATGCGGAATTTCATGCTGCCATAAGCTGAAAATATTAGCATGCAATCCACATTTTAAATCTCCGCTGAAGTAGCTTTAAATCCACCGTTAATGAAGGTTTAAATCTAGCACTATGTTTAAGTCAGTTTCATGCAATCCACCCCAAGCCAAGAAAAAAAAATCAAAAGCAGGAAGGACGTAAGTAACTTCCATTGGTGTTTCTAACTTGTGTTTATTTTGTTTAGAATTTCCAAAGTTGGTAGCAAGCATTCTGCGAAATTTTACACGGGCCGGCTTTAACGAGTAGCGATGCCATTTACGATAGCAATTCTATCCCCTTCGCGAAGACCATTTTAGGAGACGCATGACACCGAAACCTTTCTCCAAACAGTTTCAAAAGTTTTCAAGCATGAGTCGATCAAGTTTGTGAACCCATTCCCAACTGAACTAGGTTTTCTTTGCTGGGTCAGGAACTCGTTCCTAATTAAACGCGTCATTCGTCGTTGAGCACGCCTGAAGATGAGTGCTTAGATAGTGGAGCTCATCTTCAACGTGACCTTCAGTGACAGTGATAGCGAGAAATTTCATTTGAGTCTGATTTTCATTTCATTTTGTCTCAATTAAAAATTTATCCTTCCATTCTCATATCCTCATATGCGAAAGATCGAATTTCCATTCGATCTTTCGCATATGAGAGCTTAATATCCTTTCTTTTTTATAACTACAGGTTTATTTTTTTAAGTTAAGGATAGTATATTCATATCTTGCAGTGATAACTTTTTGAGATACCCTTAACATGAGTGCAAAATTTCACCCATGCAACAGTTTGAGTGTTAGAACACAAACCAGGATACAGACAAAAACATGCGAGAGTGCGCTTTTTTTTTACCATGACTGGTTTTTTTCGTACGCGCGACATGCTGAACCTCCTTTCCGGTAAACCAACTTACCTCACTCCGATTTGAATAATTCGCTTTGTAACGGGGTGAAAGATCTAGTAATTCTTTATCTCCACCACCATTTTTTGTTTGAACAAAGCCTAGATAAGAGCTTCCGGAGCTCTGCTTTCCAGCGAAGAAGCATCCCAGAATGTATTGATAGTGACTATAATTGTCATATAAAAGCTACCTTATCGATACACCCCCTGCCATATTGTAGGGTCTTGTCGCCCTCATTATTAAATGGGTGCATTTGCGATCTTAGGCATTTTTGTTGGCTTTGCCGTTGGTATTTTCGTCAAACAATCTCAAGTCTTTATGATGGCTTGCGGCAACTGACTGGCTGGAATGTGAAACACTCCTTCAGAAGAAAAATAATTAGTATGCGTGAATTTCGGATTATGCTTTAGATGCAGGCCGACGCATATGTGCTTCACGTGTGTTTCACATCTACTTCCTATCCCCGCGACGCATGAATCCATTTCCCACACCTGGATGACATCCGTCTCACACTTGCTCCATATCTCCATCCCATGAAAAACTCGGTTCGAATTTCACCCCTTGGAAATACTGTGGATCCCGTGTGAAGCACAAGCAAATCCCATCTACTTCACACTTTTCATGGGAGATTTATACCTGATCCATATGTAATCTAAGTTTGACATTATTTCCAGGGTTGGTGCCCCACAGTTTCAGCGTCTTGCATTCTGATCTTACGGTGATGACCCACTAATTCTCTCTCCAACCAAATCCACCTAGCTAATTCCCTAACGTTGGTGTAACATCACGGAGGCACAGATACAATTCGATCAACGATTATGAAAGGAGTTTTTATACACAGGGTTTTTTCCCCACCCCATACGTCACACAGCACGGAACATCACTGACACATCCCTAGATCAGAACATTGATGAGTTCTCTGGCACGAAAGAAAAAAACAAGTGGTAGCAAGATGATCCCATCAGCCATTACAGAAAATGGAAGTAGATCTGCGAAAGACAAATGGCTTATGGAGCAGGTCATTACGTGGTCAGTCACTGGACGGGGAAAGTGAGAATATGGAATTTGCGCAGAGCAAAATGGGAGATCTCATCCTGGAGGGCTATGTCCGCAGTAGAACAAAACGAGCAATGTAGATGGAGAACCTGCCAATGGTGAGAGACAGTGTGTGAATAGGAACAATATATGGCAGGTGATGGTGTAATTCCGTATTCACTAAAAGTCTTTTTTTGTCATTCAACACAAAGTTTTCAGTGTACAAGCCGCGGGAGTCAATAATCAAAATATTATTTCTTGTGCGATTTGATTATTGGGTGAAGAATATTATGATTATTTCGCATTTCATGTTGACCATTTTGTGTAGACACAGGAAGCAGTAAAAATGATAGAAGAGGAACCGAAGTTCGTGAACATGGACATTAGGGAAATGAGAGTAGAGCACTCTCCAGGAAGAGCTTCAGGAGACAAATTGATAATAATCGGCATCATGCAATTCCCGAGTGATGGTTACAATGAAAACGCAACAACGAAGTTGAAGAATCTACTCCAAGATTCGGGAGCCTTACAAGATATTTTTTCCAGCCTGAGTGATTTAATTCCAGACTCGCTCGACTCAGATTCCCCGATCGACTTTGAAATGAACCTCGGTAAGAAGAGCTGCCATGTATTCAATAATGAATTGCTATGAAACAATTGTTTGCATACCGCCAGAGGTCAAGGGGAAAACCTTTTTTTACATTGTGCAGAGCCGGAAGAATATCTATGCGAAAACAATACGTGTCCTTCGTATTCGTTGTGCATCAATGAATCAAAGGGAAAGCCTCCTACGTGCAAATGTCAGGAGGGACTAGAAGACCTCAACACTGACTTCCCTGGCCGAGCTTGTGCAAGTAAGTTTCCAGAAATAATCTCTCGAATTTGGAACATAAACTCAGATATGTGATTCAGCTTTTCGAATGATGAGTTGCTGCGAAAATTCCTAGGTCGAACTCCTAATCTGCGAAGTGGGAAAAACAAGGGGGGGAAACTACCTCGGTACTCTAATCATTGACTTTCTGCGCCTTAAGGAGGAAATAACTTCTAGGCATCCTTCTTGAATCACACATTCCCTTCAAATTTCAAAATTGTCCAATTATTTTCTCTTCTTCTCTTTGTTAATAACCTGATTTATGCTCAGATTTCTTTAATTTAGAGTAATTAATTTTTAAATAGGACTTTATTTCACTTATCATGGTTCATTTTCTTCCACAGCGCCATGCACGGACGACTATTGCTCGAATCGAGGAAGTTGTGAACATGACATCTCCACCCTCTTGTCAAGATGCAAGTATGTCTCATTCTGGTCACCTCTTAGTTCTGTTCAATATTGAGAAACACAATGCCATAATTGGCGTATTATGCATGTTTAACAGTTGTAATCCGACAGTGATCGGGGAGCATTGTGAAACTCCCCTTGGCTGTAAGTAGACGACTCTTTTCTACTCCACTTACCACGATGGGCCATAATAGTCCACTGTGATGTCCTACTCTTCTATACTCCATGGATGATTTCCTGTCCTGATTATTTCAGTGATTTTGGGGTTGGTGGTCGGTCTGCTGGTGGTCACGATCTCTGTATTCCTCGTCACTCACTATGTCCGCAGATACATTTACAGAAGACACGGGTATGAAATTTTGCATTTTATGCAACATGTACAGAATGCATACGATAAAACACGGTCAGCACAGTCCACGCGCCGCTTGAAAAACCATATTTTGAAGAATCTAATTCCACTACTTTTGTTGAAACTGCTTCTTTCGACGTCTATAAACGATTGACTCCACGGGATGTTATGACTGCTAGTTTAAGGGGTTCCGAGAGGGAGACAGGAGTAGAGGAGGCGCAGGCATGGTGGCGTCGTCTACCTTCGACTAGTATGGACAATCCTACATACAGTCAAAGTGGAATCCCTCGTCTTCACAGGGGAAACCTACGATTCCGTCAAAGCTTAACCTATCTCCAAAATCTAATGCAACGTCGACGAGGAGAATATCCTATCACTGGCCGTCAGGAACATGCCCCTCACCCCCCTGCCTAGTCCCGATGCCTTCGTGTGAGTTTCTTCCCTCTCTTACAGTCCCGATTTTTTGTAAGCATTCCGTGGAGGTTTTCTTCATTATGCCTCCTCTTCCCATCGTTCCATTCAGTGGCGGATATAGAAATTTTTCATAGGGGGGGCGGTTCCAAAGTTCCTACCTACCCCCCACCCCCGCCTACCACCATTCCTCGTCCTTTCGCCAAGGGGAGTTTCACAATGCTCCCCGATCACTGTCGGATTACAACTGTTAAACATGCATAATACGCCAATTATAAACCAAGCAGGAGGTTCCAGGGTCGAAGACTGCAATATTGAACGATTTTCGGAAATGCAAAAGCAGAGTGAAAGGTATATTCGTATGAGGGGAGGGTGCTACGCGTCCGCTGTCGTAAGAACTTGAGTATCTATTTCACTGGCTCCAATAAAATTTAATGCAGATGCTATTTTGAATAAATGAATCAAATCCTAACCTGGCCATAGGGGGGGCGGTCGCCCCCCCCCCCCTGTATCCGCCACTGGTTCCATTTACTTAAAATTGACCTCCATCTGAATGAGTGAGGGTCAGAAAGCACATACACTTTCGAAAGCGAGTAAATTTTATGCATATATAACCATTTGGATAACTCATTCTTTAAATAAATAAAAATTTGCTCGATGTGCGTTATAGTGCAAATGTTTTCAAGTATCTTCAGAGAAAAAGAAAATCAATCAATGATTAGGCAATGATTTAATGGTAATCGTTTGAGGTGTGACCTACCACAGAACTTTGGATCTGAAGTGTGACCACGGTTTCCATGGTATAAAATACACCCTTTTTAACGCGATTTTATTATCCAAAACCACTTAGGCGGGCATATTTCGTCATTTGACTATCGGCAGGTCTCACTTTAAATTAATCGATGAACATAGACTTGGCGTCCCAAATGAATGCCTCAAACCTGTTCGTGCGGTAGAGGCCATGCCACTAGGCCTCAATGAGGTGCTTTGGCTCAGGCATTGTCCTAAGCATTTTTTTTAACCCGGAGCTGGCAAAATGCCCTGTTCATGGAGCCAGTTAACTGCGCTCTCTTTACTACTGATGATCGAGAAAAAATCTCGGCGTGGCATTGTGGCAGCTACTGCTGCTGATTGAGCAACGCTTCTCTGTACACACCAATATCCACGCTGTGACGGATTCAGGGGGGGCGACTCCCCCCCCCCCCCCTCCATGGCCTAAACTTTAAATCTTAGTTCCGTAAGGGTGAGGGACCTGCACGACAGAGTTCAGTGGCCCTGTGACTGATGGATCACAAAGGCCACCTAGGGCTACCTGGGTAATATTCCGGAAAAAATAATTTCTTTGCTTTTAAGGAGGATATCAAGTCCCCTGACTTCATCGGTTACCCAAGTAGCACCTAATAATGAATCATTATCCAGGCGTTGAATCAGCATTTAATTAAGGTTGATTCAATGTTACGGGCTACTGGGGAAATTTCATTTTTTATTTGACCATTCCACCTTTGACCTACTGGAAATGAAATGTGGGCACTTGGCACTGAGAGTCTCGTGGGCACTGAGAGTCTCTCGGTGGAGGAACTCTTCCCTCTTGCATTGGATGCGTAAGAAACCAGCATCATGCATAACTTCAAATCTCGGAAGGTTCAAACCTCGTCACACTTTCGTGGCGTTATAACTGATACTCGGTGGGCCACCATCGAGTTATATTCGGGAAGTTCGGGGTCAGTGGCTCGCCCGATAGCATGTTGGGCTTACGCGACGTAAAGCAGCAGTTTGAAATCTGAACAAATCTGGTATTTTCATCTCCAATATAGACGCCGACGTGTTTGGAACAAGGCGTTGAATAATTGTTGACTAGGTGTGGATCGAATGTATCACTGTTGTTCCATCCATGTTGCATTAACATTAATTCAACGCGGTGACCGTCACCGTTTATACACCCACATTGGGCCAACCTTCATTTGATGCTGGACCGTTCACAGTCGAAGCATCTGCAGTAAATAATTTTTTTAATGCTGACTCCATCGATGTTTGCAATTACTTCAGCCGATGTACTAGAAAGTATTTCTTTCAAGAGGAACGTCGACTTAGAGCAAATAAGACAGTGGCTGAAAGGCGCTCCGAATCGTCGCATAAAACAAGCAAAATGGCATTTTCGGCCCAAAAACTAGGAGCAAGGATTCAAGGATGCCCTGTTTTTGAGGATGAATCCAAATCATGATCACGGCGTGGAGTGAGGGCAACCTCTTATTGCAGCACAGTAATCGCGCCGATGTCCTGCTTTCGGGGGAAAAGGATGCCTCTTTCTCATCTCCGTATTAAGTTCGAATTGTCCTTGGATGGGGGGATATCTAAAAAAGCGGATTCGGAGGTTGGAAATCTGGTCCAGATGATATTAAAATAATACTTTGCTCATTAAACGGCGCATGTGCACGAAATGAACAAAATATTGAACCCTGTCATATTGACGTTGAACCATCGTGAATTCGACATTTCTTCAATGTTGAGGAAAATGAATTTTCAATATAGAATCAATGTTGACAGGCAACGTGGTTTCAACGTTAGCTGCGTTGATGAAATAACGTTGAATCAACGTTGATTCACCGTGAGTGTGCTACTTGTGAGGGAACCGAACCCCAATGAAAAATTTCTGTATCTATCACTGTATGCATGTGACCCCAACCATGGGCTTCCCGTTCAGTGACACTAACAGGCATATTCGCGGCTTATTTTGGGAGAGGGGGTGAGGAGGGTCTCCCCAAGTAGCAAGGGTTCATCCCTGGAACATCCCATTTGGATCCTACTTGGGACAAAATGAAATCCCATGGATGTCATAATGAAACCGTCCCGGGATATGGAAATCCCTGGAGCATTCAGAGGACATCCCGTAAGGTTAGAAATACTCTCGTCCCAGGATTTGGATCCCACTAAGGATTTGGTGTATGGGACGAGAGTATTTCTAACCTTACGGGATGTCCTCTGAATGCTCCAGGGATTTCCATATCCCGGGACGATTTCATTATGACATCCATGGGATGTCATTTTGTCCCATGTAGGATCCAAATGGGATGTCCCAGGGATGACACCTTGCTGCTTGGGTCTAGTCCGGGTAGACCCCCCAAAAAGTAACCGCCCAATATGCCTGTCAGGTCATCACGCAGTGTTGTCGCTACAACGTAGTGTAAGACACCACCCCACATAGAAGGTCACACCTCACACCCAAAGAGCTGTGGTAGGTCACAGGCCATACGGTAGGTCACACCTCATACGATTACCGATTTAACTAATTGAGCGCGGTCAAGAAGGTTATGCAACATTATGCAGCAGTATTATTCAATAGGATTCATGCAAATTACGCTGAAACCAATTTCCTTCTTACAATTTCGCTTTTGTTTCCTTTTTGATAGTGTCGTTTTGATTTCCATTTGATTGTAGCTTTCACTGCCATTGCCATTTTCTTGCCTTTCAATATTCCGGCTCTTCAATTTCAATCTTGATTTGTCGTTCATATGGACTAACTTTTAACCTTTTTATTCAGGGCCAGCAAGCTTCTGTGATACCTCCTTCAAGAAAGGAGCTTTCAAGCAGAGAATTGTCAAGTCCTCCAGCCTTACCCTGTAACCCTTGGCTCCAAATGTCCTCCTCCGTGTAATATCTTCGACAATGATCGTCCTTGATCTTTCATCCTATAGGATGAAGGTGGAAATTCACACGTGATCTCTTCTCTCCTTCCATCGCTGAACATGTTTTAATAATTTCCCCAACTTGGACTGATAAGTTGGACAACTCTGTGTGATACATTTAGGCAAATGTTGGCTGTCATTTTTGGGTGTGACTTCAAAAAGTAACCATGATAACTGTATATATCTAGTCTCTAGAAGTATCGATAATAAAGGTGACGACTTGATGCTGAGTTATCAATGATTATGGCAACCATGAGGATCTGATCGCTTAGAATCTTGGGCATAGGCGCCGAACCCAAAGGGGTAAAGGGGCACGTGCCCCCCCCCCCCCCGACAATGTTATTGGGGGGCAATGCCCGAAGAGAATTGCCAAAGTACAGCGAAAGTACGGCACATAGAACATGAGAAACAATATGTTATCTGACGGAAGATATGAAAATTAGGATTTTCCTATCTGTTTAGAGCTCCAACGGAGATATCCCCGTCACAACGTAAGGGTATGGTGTGGAAGGGCGAGGGCACTTGTCCCTCTCCATGCCCAGCACCCACCCCCCCTCCACTCCTGCTCGTCAAGCAGCTCCATAATAATACAGAGCTACCCCACTGGATCCTGGAACGATTCCGTCAATGTTATTTCAGGGGCATTAGGACCTTGTCCCCCAATACTTTTTTAGAAGTCGACGCCTGTGATCTTGGGAATGAGACGAGAAATTTTAATTTCTCTGAGCACTAAGCAATTTGGAAATGAAGCGTTCCTTCAGGAACATGAATACATCAACCGGATTCATCATTTATTCTCCTATCTTCAAATGAGTGTTCTCTCTCTCCCAGAACCAGCGTTCTGCAGGGAGAGAGGGATTGCTAGCAATACTTGTTACTTCTCACTGAGACAGCCACCAAAGCGTGCCCGTACCTTTAGAGCACTCTAAGTGAGATATCGTTCAGCAACTGCACTATCCTTAAGATTCTCGTGATAATTCCATGCTAACGACATGCTAAAAACGTGTCTACCACGTGGGTGACTGTTCCTCCATGAGGAGACATCTTGTGCGAACAAAGTGAAGTTCTCGAACTGAAAGGAATCTATTCTTTTAGCTGTCTGGAGTTGTTCTTCAGCTCCAGTTTCATTGCAGGTCCGAGCAAAAAAAAACACCTTCTCCGTCATAGTCAGTATAATAGCGTGGAATTAACAACTCGAAATTGAGTGGGCTAAACAAAATAAAAAAAAAATAAATAAATAAAACTCTCAGACGGGTAACAAACAAAATGAGATTCTTCATTACTCACGCTGGATGTGAATTCCCACAGTGACATCGACCAGAGCTGATCTACTGTAGAATATTTCTTTTCACGATAAAAATGCTCATATAGCAAATTCGCCGTTTCCCCCTTAGAATCTTTCTGCCCGATGTCCACGACAATAATCACCAGCGCAGCGAGCATACCGGAACGAATCTAACGAGATTTAATACTGATTTTAAGGATTCAGAGACTACTCTGCCCTACAATGATTAAGGAGGTATGGATATAAAGAATATGAAGTAATGTGAAATCCAATTTTCAATAGCTTTCCCTTCTTCAATCCCCCACCCTTCTCTACGGGACTCACTAACGTTAGGCTTAGGCCTAACCAACAGACTGCCTTTGGGTCACCCCAAGGCTTACCTTTCCTCTTTCAAAGTAAACTCAATTCTCAACTTACACTCTCTCTCTCGACAATTAGGCCTATAAGGGTGAGGAATCCGTAGTCTTCGAGACATCTCGTTCAGGGCGTGTAACGTTAGGCCAATCGCAGGCCTATTCATACTTTCACGAACCTTTTCGGAGCTGACGTGTAACGTTAGGCCGATTTGAGGCCTGTTCCGCGTTTCATGAACCATTTCAGTGCGGACGTGGAACGTTAGGCCTATCTGGAGTTTCTCGAACCATCTCGAATTGGTCTGAAGAAGGAATGGTTTCAGGAAGCATTAAAATTTATGGTGCGCGCCATCCTGTTATTTCAGGAATGTCCGGATACGACATCTCCATAGGCTAATACATCGATCAATCACTGTTAACCACCACTTCATTCTCAGTACAATTCATGAATTCAGCACACGAATGTCTCACACATTAAAAGGAAAAGATTCAGACGCCGATACATAGGTTGAAGTAGTCTTAAATCTGACAATTCTAGCATAATATCCGCAACACTGAGAGACGGAACCGGAGCTAGCAATTTAAGCCTAAGTGAACGACAGGTAATTTCATTTTTTATGGCAAAATGGTACATCACAAACAACAAAAAGGGAACTTTTCGCAATCTACAAGTCAATATCTTTCTCAGGGTTGGTCTCTTTCCTCCGAAAACCCACCAGGAGTGGCTACCCAGGGGTAGGGTTACCATACGTCCAGACATTTTCCCTGGACATGTTCCCCTTTTTCGCCTTCAAATTTCCGTCCGCCTTCTAAACATCCTCTTCTTGCTTGTCCGAATTATGGTAATCCTACCCAAGGGGGAGGGGAAAAAACGGAATGAAATTCACATCTTCCAAAAGCGAAATTCAGTGTTCTCGACAACCCCGGGCAGATGGAGCTTCAAATTTGCTGGAGCTATTCTGTGTTGAGATAGGGAGAAACGTGCCTAATACAGTTCTTGTTGATGCGGTCAGAGAGAAATACGAGGAGGTTGAATTATTCTATGGGAGGGGTTGCAGAAAGGTAATAGGCACTACCGCGCCTATTGATGAGCGACGTTTTCAACCATTCGGACTGAATTTGATGGAGAGAGGGTGGACGAGAGAGGATCTCATCTAGGCATAGATACACAGAGCGTATAGAGAATGCGAAGCGCAGTATTTTCAACTTGACGGTAAAGCCAGAACGAGCCAATTTAGTTAGTGTAAACCTCAAGCAAAGCTCAAGTTGAGGAATGCCTATTTTACTTGTCGGTAAGTAAATGTGTAAATGTGTGAAACGCTATTGGTGAACATGTCACCGCCTCATCCATGGTTAGCTCAACGAACAAGCTTGACGTCCCAAATGAACAAAACAAAGGAGAGCAATATAGTCGTTATTAACAACAGCGACATAAATCCGCCAAATATACTGTGTACATCTCTAATGGCATAAATAGGTGGTACATTTGTCTTGAATGGGTGCCCAACCTTGCCTCAGGTCTCGCAAAAAGTTAGTCTTATCCGACATTCTAAAGATTATTTCATGCGAAATAATACTGACAATTTTGCTTATAACTGCCTTGCAGTTTCGGAGATGGCTGCCTTGGGAATCTAACAGGTAATGGGTCATAAACTTTCATGGCCCGATAGGAGAGAATTACCAGCATGCATATCTAATACTTTCATTGAAAGAGGTCGAAAGTTGTGGTGGCTGTCACTTCTAACACGCGAGGCATATGATGCTATGCCATTCCATGCCGTAGGCTAGGCCGTCCAAGGCCTAAAGCGCAGGGCCTACAAGGCTCTGTCCTTTTGGACTAGAGGCTTACAATTTGAAAGCGGCCGTAAGCGGTGGTTTATTTCATCTGCTGCCTATCAGGCAAGGTTCACAAGACTATGCCATAGGCTAGGCCATAAAAGCTTTGGTATGATTTTAATTATTTTTTAGAAAACTCACTCTGTAGATGGCATTAGCTACGGGGTGTATCAAGAGTCCTGCCCATTTTTAGAAAATTAACTATTTCGTAATGCTGGATTAGAAGGGGACGTGGTTCACTTCTCTCGAAAGAAGAGATCATTCTTCATCATGTAAAAAGTATCTGCTTTTTGGTCGATGGTATCTTTTCTCTTGAGACATATGAAAGCCATTTTCTGGGGGTCATTTAAAAGGGGTTCGCATTCGAATACACGCCTGCGACGCTGAGTCACGTTGTCGCGAGTCTGTTGGATTGTGTCTCCAGTGTGATCGATTCCAATTGGAAGGAGTCAGAGGAAAATGACTGAGGAACGTTTGACTAATGATAATCGTGTACCAATTGTGCGGCTTTATTCCGAATTCGGTCAGAACTTAACGGAAACCATTAGACAATTGGAGAAGAAATTCAACCAAGAAATCAGCCGCAAATCGATCGTCCGCATCAGCGAGAATTTCCACACATACAGGAATAGATAGCAGACTTTCTCCAATTTGGACGCCCACTATCGGTGATGCTATTCTAGGCCATAGGATGTGGCGTCTTATTTGCATAGACTTCATACTTGGTGGCGCTCGATTACTGATTGACGTAGCTCATTGCGAATGTGTATTATGTTTTCACCATCCGACTGCAGGTTCTCCATACTTATGCATTCTTTGTTGATGCATTGTTTCACTGTCAAGGTTATTTTTTAAAGGTCAGGAGTGGCGGTTCACGCCATCGCAAGTATGCAATGCTTTTCTGTTAGCGTTTCATGTCATGACCAATTTTATTTATAGTTCTCACGATTGACGAAGTCACAAATAATAACGTAAACATTTTGTTTCATATGTCGCGCAAACGGGCCGTTCCTCCCGTCAACATGACGGTGACGACCGATGGTACGGCTGAACGCGAAGAAATGTTGGAGGTTGCACTGGACAGCGATGAGGCAGTCGCCGCAGATGAAACGATTGGTGCTGGCTCGGAAAACACATATTCCATAGCAGTTGCAGTGCGAACTGCAGAAAACGATGCTCTGGGAAATGTTAGCCATGGTTGTTGTTGGGCGAGAATAAGTGATAAACAGCGCGCAGCAGTGAGTGCTGCATGTAGGGAGCATAGGGCCGCGCAGACCGCGGAAGAGCGGGAGGCAGCGAATGCTGAATGTAGGAAAAGAAGAGCCGCGCGTCTCTGAGTTGCTCGGCAGGCTGCGCAGCCTGCTGAGCAACTCGAGGCAAGGAACGCAGCGCGCAGGCATCCAGCTCGACATACTCTCAAACGAGCAGCTGTTGCGGGTACCCCTAACACTGCTCCAACCCAGGTTCATGACTTGGGTCGAATGACTGTAGTATGCCGCAACGAGCGCTGTCAGGCTGTGCAGTACATTATGCTACAGAAAGGGGGCATTTGCTTCGCAGTTGCTGCCACAGCGGAAAGGTGTTCCTGCTGCCACTCACACATTACCCTGAGGCTCTGTAGGTGTTGCTCACTGATAATGATGCGGCGGCGAGGCATTTTCAGAGTTTATTCGTCAGTACTATGCCGCGCATGCGTTTACTTCATTCGGTGCTAAAGCTGAGCAAGTTCGTGAAAATGCCCTGTATTGTTTCCAAATCAGTGGTGATGCGCACCATATGGCTTCTACTGCCCTGGAACAAATGAAAATTTTAAATGTTTGTTTGAACCGAACTGCTTCAAACCTTAATGTAAACATGTTCAAATTTCCGCCCATTAGACGGCCAGACTAGCGGCCTGCGGCCGCTAGTCTCAATTGTATTTATCATTAGCATTAGCATTTATCATTTATAGCCGCGCTTTCGGCGCTCCATTTGGACATTTGGTTCGTGATTCATTCATTAATTTTTTTTTCAAAGTGGCAAAAGCTTATAAAAAGTATGTGCCTGTCGAAATGTGTGCCGAAAGAGAACGAACCAATATTTCCATCGAAAGAATTATACCAATTATTTATTGTGTGCCTGACTTCAAATCTCTTCATAATCTGTCCTGAGGGGTCTTATTTGAAAAATAAGATATGCACTTAGAAATCGAACAGGTCCAAGTTTCAACTTTCTTTAGTTCTTTAGTTCTCTCCTTCATTGAGTCAGAAAAGTTGCCGGAAAACGTATCTTTTGCAACAAAAAAAATATGCCGCAGGGATTTACCTAAAAATTAACATTTTTACTGAAATCAGTACTCGGAGAACAATGCGCTTGCCAAATTTCATCCTTATCCGGTTGCTCCTTCTGCTAGTGCAAAAGTATCTTTGGAAAAGCCGACAAAGTCAAAAGCTGTGCCCTAGGGGTATGTACCACAAAACTGGAATTTTTTTCTGAACTCACCATCACCCCAGTTATTGTTGTGCCAAGTTTCATATTTCCATCTCAGTACAATTCAGTGGACAAAAAATTACTTGAAAACGTCACCAAAACCTCCCAAATTATGCCCCCAGGGCATGTTTCCAAAACTTGACATTTTTCCTGAACTCAGAGTCTCAGTAGGTACGTCCATGTCACGTTTCAGCTTTCTATGTTTATCCGTTTGACTGAATCAAGCAAAAAATATTTGAAAACATCTCCCCCCCAAATTTGTACCCCTAGGGCAGTGCTTCTCAATCTTTTTCATGTCACGGCACACTTTCAAGTTTGCTTGATCCTCGCTGCACACCAACCCAAACTTCGCAACATCATTGTGTAGACTATTCTCATCACCCACTTGTCAATGAAAAATTTAAAAAATTACCTTTTCTACATAGATAGAACAAATTATGACTAACGTAGTGCATTTAAAATCATTCAAAATATTTCAATTGGTTTATGAATTATTTCAAACACATTAAATTGAAGTTTCATTATGAAAGACACTTATTGCATCCAGCCCATGAAAGAGATTATGAATTTATTCCTTTTCAAAACCCCGTTCTCAAATATATCTTTAAGGATTAAAGGGCAATCAAATTATTCATATAAAACAGTTTCCAGAAGCAATCAAGTGAGAAACTGAAGGCCCGAACTTTCATTTCACACTAGTGAGACACTTGCACCTGTCTTGAGGAACAGAGGCGTTTAACACGTTGACCATGGTGGTCAACGTGTTAATATTCGGCTTTATGCTGGAAAGAGCTACATAAAGTTCCTCATCCAGGCTCATTTTTCACTTGCAGCCAAAATGCGTCCAGTGGCACTTCGCTGAACTTCAGTTTGAGAATGCGGTCGCTCCTGAGGTCTCGGAATTCCCTTGCGCCTTCAGAGAAAGACTGATTCCCCCGCGAATGGATTGCGAACCAAGTCTTACTGCTGCTCCGTACCGTGAATCATGCCCAAATGTTCAGCCACCACATCCAGCAGCTTTTTTTAGGATGTGCATTACTGGGCCGTTTGAACATGTCCAATGTTGTCCTATTCTCTCTACAGCTGAAGTTTTTATTTGAATGCATTTAGCTTGTCTATCCATGTAAGCACGTTCTCACCGCGTCCTTGCATTCTTCAATTCAATTCGTTAAGCTCAAAGATGTCAGCCATGTATGCTTGTTTTTCCAGCCAGTAATTGTCTTGTGACCAACTAGCATGCTGCGATTTGTGGTGTAACGTTAGAAACTGCTCTACCTCGTCCCTAAGCTCAAAAATTATTCACACGACCTTACCTCGCGAAAGCCAGAGAACTTCTGTGTGAAAAAGTAGGGATGTATGATCTGCCCCTATCTTCTCACAAAATACGGAGAAAAGGCGAGGCTTAAACTGACTTCAGCTCATCCGGCAGGCTGTTTGCCATGAGAGCTTTGCGATGGAGGAAACAGTGTGTAATTTCAACATTTGCGTTTTGATTTTGCACATTTGACACGAACCCTTTGACATTTCCTGTCATTGCAGCTGCTCCATCGGTATAGTTTTGTGTGGTTGTGTAGTATTTGCTATGTTGCTTTTCAGGTACTCATCTGTAACGCGGAATATTTCATCGCCCGTTGCATGTTGAGGAAGTCTTTTGCCGGTGGATAGACTAGAGAATAATACAGGGTGCGCCAGAAGTCCTTGGACAACTTCTTATTACAAATTTTTCATCCAAATTGCAAGCAAATAAAATCAAATTTTCACCAATTGTTGGTTGCACTGCATCTTCCCTATTGGCAAACTACCTTTCAATATGGCCGCTATCAGCTGCCGCAACAGCCTCCAGACGCTTCTTGAAATTCAATGCTGCGTTTCGCACATGTTCGCCAGGAATTTTGGCCCATGCTTTGAGCAGAGAGAGTTTCAATGCCCCAACAGATTTGTGTGGCTTGGAGCATGCAATGCTCTCCAACATTCCCCAGATGGAGAAGTCCATAGGGTTGAGATCTGGGGAGTTAGAAGGCCATTCACTGGGCTTGATGATATCCGGAAAATTGGTCTCGCACCACTGGATTGTGCTTTTTGCCTTGTGAGAGGGGGCAGAATCCTGCTGGAAGATACAATGCTGTGGCCCAAAGAAGCCCTCAGCCCAAGGCTTCACCACCTTCTGCAGGACCTCCTTCTGGTAATATTCCTTGTTGATTTTGGTGCCAGGAGGGACAAAATGCAGTGGTGGTGTTTTTCCTGTTGCCGTAACTCCTGCCCAAACCATGAGAGAGGCTGGTTTTTGCACTCGATGGACTCGCCGCAGTGAGCTCTGCCCATTCTTCCTCTTCAGCCAGAACCGGTCATTCTGAGTGTTGAGGTGTCGTTCCACAGTCAATATCTTCTCATCAGTGAAAAGAATCCGTTCCCAGTCCTTGCTGTGAAACCGCTGAAGCAGTGCCTTTGCTTTTTGCAGCCTAGCTTCTTGATTTTTGTAGGAAATTAGCTGAACCTTTTGCAACTTGTAGGGCTGCATCTTGATACTGCCCTTGACCAGTCTGCGGAGGGATGTGGCTGCCACACCAATCAATTTTGCCTGTTTTCGAAGTGAGCGCTGAGGATTTCGCTTCAGCAATTGTTTGACTCTACGACGCATTGACACAGTGTTGACTGTGCAAGGGCGGCCACTCCAAGGTCGGCCGTTCACTGAGTCAGTCTCCTTGTATCGTTTGATAGCTGCATAGACACTTGAACGGGGTGCTTTGAGCATTTTCGCGATTTTGCTCGCAGAGTGGCCAACATTGAATAAGGCGATAGCAGCTTTACGCCTTTGTTTCTGCTCGTCGTTCGGCGTCATGAGGCTGAAACTCTGTGAGACCATGCGTCACACTGCACCCAACACCTGCCAAAAATTTCACCTAAATATCTCAAAACCATCAGCTTTTATGAGGGGTGTCCAAGGACATTTGGCGCACCCTGTAAAACAGTGATTTTCTTTCCTTTCCTATAATTCCGGAAATACCGCGGCACACCAGGGACTTTGTCGCGGAACACCGGTTGAGAAGCACTGCCCTAGGGCATTTGCCTCCAAAGTCGGAATTTTTTTTAACTCAGCATCCCAATAGATACTTACATATCAAGTTTCACCTATCTCTGACCAATTCGGTAGGACTAAAAAAAAATATTAAAAAACGTCACCCTCCCAAAAGTGTGCCCCCAGGGCATGCATCTGAAATTTGACATTTTTCCTGAACTTTGTGTCTCAGTTGGCACGTCCATGCTAAGTTTCAGCTTTCCATGTCTCTCCGTTTGACTGAAGCAAATATAAACCATGGAAAATATCTTCCCCCAAAATGGGTGTCCCCAGGGCATGTACCTCCAAAGTCGGATTTTTTCTGAACTCTGCATCAAGAAAGGTACACGTCTACCAAGTTTCAGATTTCTAACTTCTCTAGAACATGGTTAGAATTAGCGTCAGTCAGTCTGTCAGTCACGATCGTCAATATACAGTATATTAGATTTGAATTTCTTTAGGGATGCTCAAGCATAAGAGCCAGTAAGACAAGGGATTCATGAAAAAACCCGCACGATTACCCGAGAGTGAAACCTCGGAAATTATTCCGTTGCTCCGAAGAGTCTAGTAACGCCTCCATTGCAACGAGCGCAAGAAGTGATGTCATCTGCTTATCTGGTGGAGGGAGGAGGGGGAAAAGGTAGATATGATAATGCCCTTTTTGTCGCAGCACAGAAAGCCAAGGTTCATAGAGATGACAGATCCAGTCGCAGAACAACAAAGTTACCTTATCATCATGGAAGCAGGGCGACAGTGAGCGCGTCCGTAATTCAAAATACCTTCATTCAATTTACATTCCTAATAACTATTCCTGTCACTGCAGGTAGAAGTCCCATAATTCGCTATGCAGGGTGGCCCAGAATTGACTGAACATAGGGGTTCCGTATCCAGACCGCTCTGACCTGGCTTTTGCTACTCTAGCCTAAAGCGCTGGGCCTACAAGACTATGCCTTTCTAAGCCATAAGCTACGCGGAAAACCTGCGTCCAGTCAATTCTGGAACACCCTGTATTTCCGGCATACCAGCTGTATAGGTTTGGCAAATTCTTCCTAAAACTAAACTGGAAATCCTGGCACAATAATACGCTTCGACACTTCGGTGCAATGAGCAAATTTCAGCAGCTACTATTTATACAGGAAATGGACCAACCAGACGCAACCAGAAAATCCAATTAGAGGGGGAGGAACGTGGAAGGTGATATGATTAGTACCCAAACGGGTAGGGGGTGCTGGGCGAAGGTTTTAGAAAGGTGCGGTGAGGCGACAGCGAGGAAGCTTGCCAAACGCCTGAGAAATGAAAGCATTGGACGGCGTGCATGACATCCCCAGATTACTTTTGTTTTTCCTTCCAACCCAATTGAAATTGAAACATTATGAAGTGTTTAGTGAAGCCATGCTTAGGTAAAGCCTCAAGAGGCAATGTCATCTATCTGTTCCAGCCTTTGATCTACAAACTTTAATTGCGATGCTTAGCATGCGTTTGCCTGATGCATCAGGCTGATACATTAAGCTGATGCCTGCATCCCGCTTCCCCTTGCTGAGTTGAAATGAAAATAACAGAGGAAATCCTCATCGAATTTCGCATGATTCATACGCGGATGTGGATTTATAGATTTATGCATAAGAGGAGAGTTTCACTGGGCTGGTCTCACCCTGACAGACACGAGATTCTCCGAGAGCTTGAAACTTCGCTCAGCAGCACAACCTCGATTTCTTTCACTCGGCACCTTCGAGGGCGAGGGGCATTATAAAAGAAAAATTATTCCCAGCTATACAAGAATCAATTTCAAACAAACATGATTTTATCGTCTAGAACGTTTGTGGGTCTGAACATTTTTTTGGAAAATGGATCGCGATTTAAAGAAGTTTTGTAGCAACTGCTCTACCGAAGAGAAGTAATATCATGAATATTTGAGAGAAGGAGCTCTGGACTGAAGACACCGCCTTGGGGGACACCTGTGTGGATTGCTGAAAGAGTAGCCAATCCAAACAACAAATTTGCTTGTGATCAGATGGAAAGTTTCAGATGAGGAGTTAAAGAGAACTATGATACCGAAGCTTGAAAGCCATGTTGCATCTCTCACCGTTATCTGCCTTGACATGATGTGAGGGACGTCAGTGATGGCGAAAGAGCAGACAGTACCGAGAATTTGGGTTACGCAGACGACATTTTGTCTTCGGACTTTGTTCACCGAGGGGGTGGTGACCAGGAATATGGAAGATTCTATTCACATTGCTAGAGGATCGTCATCGCCCTTGTACAGCCTTCGTATGCCAGGAACCCTGAGAGCTTGCGAAGCGAACATCATTCAATTCTCTGCTAGAAAAGACTTTCTCTACGTGTCTCTATTTTGTTATCTTCAACGCGGAAAAACGGTCTTTAACCATGTACAGTAGAGGCAACTCCACCTTGTCAACACCCAGCTCTCTAATTGCACCCTCGCGATATCTCGGAAACGCATGCATATTGGGATAGTGGAATGCAGCAATGGATAAGAAACAAAGTTCAAAGAGCTCCCGTTGACGCAAAAGAGCTCTCAGGATTCTTCCAAGGGTTTCTGCCTCTCAGGAAGGGAAAAGCAACCCTGAAAGCCTTCCTCGGGCGAAGGAGCAGACGTTCATGTGCATGGAGATGATATGCATTCGAAAATAAACTCGACCCCTTGAAGAATTCATAAGTTTCAAAATGGAAGAGCTCGTTGCCATTAACAGTCACACGTTCTACTGTATGAAGTCATGTGAAAACCAATTTTCCATGACTTTATGACTTTCAATTTTCAATTAATAAACCACCACGAATGGCGTAGCCAATCGAACGCTATATGCACCGGTTAGTGCAATGCTAGCTTGGCTTGTCTACTCTCTGGGAAAGCGAACAGGCCTATATTAAGGGGACACAGTACCCTATGATTTGGGCTGGCTAGAAGAAAACGCGCTTTGTCCCATACATATGAACCTTATATCATTTGTCATCTACTCATTGATTTGCTTCTAATGATGGTACTTATAAGTACCGGACCAAATACTAACTAGTACTTGATCTCAGTATCTCAAACACGGCAAGATCGATTCCAAAATCCCAAGGTTACGCCACGGAGAATGTCGCTACTGTTACATATTTGCAAGCGGATGTTACAAAATTTGGCGCGTTTTTATGATATTCGAGCCAAAAGTTGGCGCCATATAGGTCCATTATAATGGTTTGCTTGCGCCTCCAAAAGATAGATGGCAGACCTGTCTCACGCACATGAAAGAGGGGCAGCATGAAGAGAGCTCCACCTTCCTCGACCCTTATTGACCGATTTCCAGAATTTCTTTAACCTAAGGGGACGTCCCTCTGAGAAAGGTTCAGAGCCCTCCCTTTCACTCCTTTCCCTCTTAAAAAAAGGCTACATAGTTATGAGATATGGACCCATTTGCGTGGATGTCTTACTTACAACTCTTACATACGTAATATGACCGCAGAAGATGATAACAATTTATTATGTCCTTTTTCGGGGAGTTATGTTTATTCGGCTTCACGATAGACACAAAGGCAAACCTTGGCAGTGAAGAAAATGGCTTATACAAGAGGCACCCCAGAAGTTCAAGCCAAATTACATTAAATATCCCTGGATCCTAATAAATATGTGTTTGTATTATTTTCCTGGGATTCATTAAGATTCAGTGATTTTTTAAAAATTGTTACCAACATGGCGACTCGTAGCGTAAGTCCAAAATAGGTCACCCCCCAGGGCATATGACTTTGACCCAGAGTGATTTGAGAGTGCTGATTTGGAATGGTTTCTGAAGGCGCCCAGCAAACATACTAACATTCAATCAGCGTTGTATGAACGTTAATTTTGAACCTTCCCAGTGTTTGGTTCGCGTTGCAGCTAGCATTAAGCCACTATTGCAATGTCGCTTATCGGAACAGTCAGATGAACGTTGAGCCAACATTGCATTGTCACTTATTCGAACCCTCACTCCCACCCTTGTAGCATTCCATAATTGGTCAATAATGAAGGCAATGGATTAAATATTACTCTAAAAGTACTAATCTTAGTACTTTACAGGGAACGGCCATCCCCTTTATGCTCAGTGGAGTACAGAAACCCTCCTTTCCTTCAATGAGAGTGGAAAAATAATTCTCCCTTCCAAATGCGAAGAATAGAGCCAATGTATATAATCGAGTTCGTAGAAACTCTTTCTGAGGTAATTGTGCATTGCGATGGCAAGGGATTCTCATAAGGAGTATAAGCTTATTTACTGCCTGGGCTCCATGTTTCTGTCTCGAATATATGGATAATTAATTAATAAGTGTCCGATTTTATTGATTGTTATAATGAGGCAATGAAAAACATGGTGAGGCAATAAACACTCCTGTGAGGGATGTTTCCATGGAAAGAGGGAAGTGTACTTTGTGTACTGTGCGAAAAGCGAGACCCATACTTCCATCTAGTGGGCAAGAGGAGAACTTCAGCATTTCCTTAAAATTAACTCCTCCGTGGAAATTGGGCTCATTGGATCATCGCGTCAGTCTGATATTTCATCGATGATGGAATGGCAAAATTGGGAAGTCCATATTGAGGCAATATTTAACCTGTATTGGCAATAATGGCAAGATGCATGTAGACATCGTGCCCAATGTTGGTCCAGCATTCACCCAATATCTGGTATTACTGGGGTAGTAACACTGGATAGGTTCTTGGTCGTTTTGCGAAAAATTTTTTTTCTTCCCTATTTGGTTTCATGATACCAAAAAAATTATTTTAAAATGCGATTTATCATAATGCCATAACACTGCTACAATATTCACGCAACGTTGGTCTTTGACCTTCAACGTCGATGACACTGTATTGACTCTGGGGGAACGTTCCCACAATGTTGCTATGTTTGCTGGGTATGTGGT
>CAJPEV010003915.1:5218-19147 GCA_905338385.1 Darwinula stevensoni
CAATTTCGAATTCATCTTTCTACGAATCGACATCGGAGGCAGGAAAACTTCATATGAGGAGGATGGCACTCTTACAAATTCGGCCGACCCTAGCTGATACCTGCATACATAGTGATACATTCGGGAACGGCGTCGGATTTTCTCAATTCCTTGTTCATCCTCCTGCGAATCGACATCGTTGGTAGGGGAATTTGGTTTGAGGAGTATGGCTCTCTTAAAAGTCCGCCGACCCCAGCTTATACCTGCATCCATAGTGATACTTTCGCGGAAGGCGTCGGATTTTCGCAATTTCGAATTCATCTTTCTACGAATCGACATCGGAGGCAGGAAAACTTTATATGAGGAGGATGGCACTCTTACAAATTCGGCCGACCCTAGCTGATACCTGCATACATAGTGATACATTCGGGAACGGCGTCGGATTTTCTCAATTCCTTGTTCATCCTCCTGCGAATCGACATCGTTGGTAGGGGAATTTGGTTTGAGGAGTATGGCTCTCTTAAAAGTCCGCCGACCCCCGCTGATACCTGCATACATAGTGATACTTTCGCGAAAGGCGTCGGATTTTCGCAATTTCGAGTTCATCTTCCTACGAATCGACATCGGAGCCAGATGCACTTGGTTTCAGTAGGATGGCACTCTGAGAAAGTCTTCCGACCCCAACTGATACCTGCATCCATAGTGATACTTTCGCGAAATGCGTCGGATTTTCCCAATTTCGAGTTCATCCTCCTATGAATCGACATCGGAGGTAGATGCACTTGGTTTCAGGACGATGTCTTTCTTTGAAAGTCATCCGACCCCTGCTGATACCTGCATCCATAGTGATGCTTTCGGGAACGGCGTCGGAGTTTCGCAATTTCGAGTTCATACTCCTGCGAATCGACATCGTAGGCAAATGAACTTGGTTTCAGGAGGATGGCACTCTGAGAAAGTCTTCCGACCGCAACTCATACCTGCATCCATAGTGATACTTTCGCGAATGGCGTCGGATTTTCGCAATTCCTTGTTCATCCTCCTGCGAATTGACATCGTTGGTAGGAGAATTTGGTTTCAGGAGGATGGCTCTCTTAAAAGTCGGCCGACCCCAGCTGATACCTGCATACATAGTGATACTTTCGGGAACGGCGTCGGAGTTTCGCAATTTCGAGTTCCTACTTCTACGAATCGACATCGGAGGCAGCAAAACTTGGTATGAGGAGTATGGCACTTTTAGAAAGTCGACCGACACCAGCTGATTCTTGCATCCTTAGCAATGGTTTTGCGAATGAAGTCAGATTTTCGCAATTTCGAGTTCATCCTCCTGCGAATCGACATCGGTGGTAGGAGAATTTGGTTTCAGGAGTATGGCTCTCTTAAAAGTCGGCCGACCCCAGCTGATACCTGCATCCATATTGATACTTTCGCGAAAGGCGTTGGATTTTCGCAATTTCGAGTTCATATTCCTACGAATCGACATCGGAGCCAGATGCACTTGGTTTCAGGAGAATGGCACTCTGAGAAAGTCTTCCGACCCCGGCTGATAACTACATCCATCATGATACTTTCGCGAAAGGCGTCGGATTTTCGCAATTTCGAGTTCATCCTCCTACGAAGCGACATCGTAGCATATGCCCTTGGTTTCAGGTGTATGCCACTCTTACAAAGTCGACTTCCCCCCGTTGATACCTGCATCCATAGCGATGGTTTCGCGAAAGGCGTCGGATTTTCTCTATTCCTTGTTTATCCTCCTGCGAAACCACATCGGACGCAGATGCACTTGGTTTCAGGAGGATGCGAATCTTGACACGCTTTTGATGGACACATAAAAACAAAGCGATGGGTTTGTTTTTTTTGTGTTCCTTTATTCTAGAAATGGTATGTCATTTTGGAGGAAGAGTGAGCATTGCGAAAACGACTACCTATAAGACATCATTACATTTTATTCCTTCGATAAATCATTCGTTTTCGATTGTTGTGCAAAAATATGAACTACATCTTAAAATTAATTTGGGGGAAGAGGATATTGGGCGGTCGATTAAAATTCTATTAGTTTTTTACAATTTTTTGAAATTGCGATTGAAATTTTAATCGATTAATTGTTCGATTCATCTTATCGAATGGATATCCCTAGTTATTAAAATTTTGATAGTGATTGATTGTAGAACACAGAACAAAGAGGAGCTGCGTGATACCGCCACCGCAGCAGATCTGCTGCGCTGTTCGGATCGATGGGCTCGGGTCCTTTCACGTCGTGGCCTCCGATACACTTAATATCGACTCGTGAGCTGGGTGTCGCAGCGTTCGACGTGTGTTTCCGGCCCGAATGCGCCGCTTTTGCAACACTTGCCGTTCCGCTTTGGAAGTTTCGCATCCACTCGTGAACATCGCTTCTTGCACTGCAGTTCTCTTTGTAAAGTACCCTGATTCTGCGATGACCTCATTGTCATCCTTCCCATCTGCGGCCAAAAAAGTGCAGATCGGAAAACGCAACTTTACCTTCTCAAGACCCAAATGAAGACCCAAAGACGCCACTTTTCGTTGCTGAAGGAGGCACACGAGACGGCAGCAAAGCCAAAGTTCACCGTTTTCATTGCGCTGATATTTTAACAAGTAGTACTATGTGCGAATTATTTTGCTTGTTATACTTCCTACGTTTCAGCGTTGATGTCCAGTTTCTGTTTGACTCACTCTCGTACTTTTGTAGGCATTGAATAGAAAAAATTTATATTTTCGAAAGTTGCCGAAGCGGTCGACATTTTTGCGGATCCCTGATGTACATTATCGGAGTTGCTCGTGCACTTTAGAAAGCGTTAATGTGTGTTTGCCATGCTTAGAACAGAATTGTCGCAGCTATCCAGAGCCACGAATATTGCCCGTGTGGGATTGCACTAACAGGTTTTAAAATGTTTGAGTTGCACTTCGTTTTACTGGTTCATTCGTTTAGTTTGAGGCGTTATTTAGAGAGATATTATTTTTTCAAATGTTTCTATTCCTTTTGGGACACCCAGTATTTGTCTGTGCAAAATGGTGATATGTTCTGGTATTTTCACCTTAGAATCCACATGAACGCATTTTCTAGAATTGACTTACCTCCTCTGATGGCCTCAGAATTTGCATGGATCTAAATTAGGACATTTAACTTTTTTTCCCGCCCAAAAAGACATTTTATGCAAGTTTCCCACGATGTTCTGCATGAAGGCAGCTTCAAGGGAGAATCCCGTCGGAAGGGAATGTCAGCAGTAGCTTTCACAAAGAAAATGTAACCGATTCTGACACTAGCCATACATGTGGGTTTTTTTTTATAAAAAAGTTCATATCTTTCGGAATCGAATGGAAATTGAATCGATTCTCTTCCATCGACACAGCGGAATTGCGAGTGAGGCCTTTCACTTACCACCTCTCATCAACACGTGAAACCAATGCAACAACACGAACGTGTGCTTCTCTTATTAGTGACTTTGGTTACTGATCTTGCGTTTCTGAGACGGTCAGCTCTCTCCATCAAGAGAGAGAGGAATTTCGGGTGGCAGCGCCAGTGCCTCCAGCGAAGGCACCCAGATGGCACCTGACGTCTTTTCCTTATCGGGTCGTTCTAACGTTCCTGGGATGTCCCGACGATCTGCGTGCGGTTTTCAGCCCCTACCGAGAAACATATGTAAATGGATACGGTGGACAAGTACTTCCCTGGTGGGTTCCATGGCTGCAGGTTTTGCCCTATGATTAAGCCGTAACAGGTGGTTTAAGGACCAACTTGTGGTCCCATGTGCTTAGGCTTGGCAAAGAAGGCCTATGATGGATGTAGCTCAATTAGCTGTGTCATTGGTAACACTAGATATGCCAGATATATTTGTCAGTGGGTCTTGAAAACTCTTCTGCTTTGTTCTTGATAGCAGTCTCGTAGGAGAGTGTTTTGTGAGATGACTTTAATATATTTGGGGGGTAGCTTGTATATGATACCTTTGACTTATTTATTTATTTATTGAATGCCTATACCTTTCACTTTGCATAATTTACATATCATTCAACCCTGGAAGTTCTCTGAAAAAGTCAGGTCACATGTGTGAGAAGAATCATGCATGCACTTTGGTATAAATCTTTCTCCAAGAGATTCTTGAGGCCTTCCAGGGATAGATGATTCTTCCCGTAGGCCAGCACAAGACAGTTTGAGAAAGGACAGACTTGCATCAACTTCTTGAGTTCTACAGCTGATCTTTTAGCCTGAAATCATTATTCTATCCTCTGCTTTCATTTGCATTTGCTTTCCTCATCTCTCCACTTAGAGGCATTTTTCATTACCTAGCGTGCAGGGTCTTTAAAAAGATTGCATTGAAATCATTATATCTTTTCATGAGTAGATTCAATGTTCAGCATGCTGTTCAGCATGAAGACTCCTCAGAAGATTTTTGTGCATGCATCTTTAGGTTTAGAAAAATACAAATACTTGACAAACCAATGTGACTTGCAGATTGATTAGAAGCTGTGTTCCTGTTCTATTCTTGGGGTACATTTAATCAAATCTCCTAATGGTGGGGATGGAATCATCATATGTTGGTCTGAAAGCTGCAGATCTGCTTATCCTCATATCCACATTACATGCATAGTATTTAGGGTGTCCCAAAATTATTGAATGGGATTTTTAAAAAAAATTTTGCTTCAAATTCCACTTCTAGGCCATGCTAGTCAAAGACCTGAGTTTTTGCCAAATGAAATCCAAACTCTCAGTTTTTTAATAAATTTATTCAGCATCTGTATCAATGATGTCATTGATGTGACCAAGAAGACAGGGAAAACCTCTGTGTAATGTGACAGGGAGTTTAATTCAGTGATGTGTAAGCAATGTGAGTTTCATAAGGTATTTCATCTGATGATAACCAGCAGATGGCCGTAGTTTCAAGAAGTAGTTTCAAGACAATGGCAAATGCAACTCGCAATTTGCATGCCTGACTGGCTCTGGAGGCTTCCTGCAAGTGTCATGACTCTGGTTCACATCAGTGAATGATGACCTAGGCCTACTTGCTCCTTCTGCTGAATGATTATTCTGAACTGTTTTAATGTGTCTCATATTCCTTAGGAGAAGAAATAACAGATTCGTTATGAGATGTGCAGGGTGTAGTCTTATTGAACCACCCAAGATGTATTCTTAGTTTCTTTTATCTCTGACTATACTCTGACATACTACTCCTTATTCATCATAGGAATGATGAAAAAGGACAAGAAGTAGGCCTAACTGTGTGTAATATCTGCACCTGATGAAAGTATTTGGCTGGATGGTGAGCAGTATATGCCCTAGCTCTGCAACAGGATTTGAGTGATGTCATCTTTCAGAGTAAATAGTATTGGTACTATGATTTATTAGTTTTAGCAAGTGAGTACCTGGATGGGGGTCTAGTTGTGTTCAATCATAAATTAGACATCTATCAGTTTAAAAAACTAGGACCTTGAGTGGAAATTTTTAGTGAATATATAGCATTCATGTATTTATTCCTTGTGGTCTTATATTTCAGTTGATCCTGCATTTTCTGGTGTAGTCAGACTGGCTGAGAGAGCAATTGAAATGGGCATTCCTCCTGAGAGAATACATCAGGGATCATCTGGAAGCTTTTTTGTCGAGAATCCTCAAGGGGTGAGGCAATTATAGGATTATAAGCCTCATGACTAGGATAATTTAATTTTTTCATTAACATTGTGTATGCTTATTTTTTCCTCCTTCATTAGGGACATGTATTGCAATGAGACTACTTTTTTTTGGCTAAATGAAGTTTCTGAACTGTTTCTTTAACAGTTGCAGCACCATTCCTAATGTCACCCATTTCAAATACATTCAGGGAACTAATACAGAATTAAGAATTTATAATAGTGCCATATATATTCCAGTTAAGACAGTTTTTTGCTCTTGGAATATAATTAAATGATTTTATTTTTCAACTCCTAGCTGGTTCTATGCCAGGACAGGTCTGGTTCCACATGAGTCCAGTTAATACTTGCAATCAAGCCATCATAAGTCTCTGGCAGAATGTACCAGTTCTGTCAGTTATTTCTCATCTTGAAAATTACACATGTTAAGCTTACTAGTGACTCCAGTTATAATATACAGTGTGTATCTAATTCCAGCTGAAACCATTTACTCTCACTCTTCCCCCATTCCTACGGGATTTGGCAAGTTTTCTATGCAATGCCTTGTTTCATGACCTCCAAACATTGCTAGATTTTTCTGCACGTCTTCAGGAGTTCTTTTGCCGTCTTTCAATTGTAAAAACTTTCTAGGTGACCATTTCAGGCGGTATACTGTCATCTCGTAGCTGGTATTGAAATATGATTGTTTGGCAAGTTTTTTCTATGTATTTTCATCCCACATCCTTGAATCAATTTCATAGTAGATAAGTAAGAGCCTATGTACCACATTTCATCAAGCCCCAGGTAGCACACTCTGCTGGGATGCAGCTGGGGAAGAGCCGAGTGTGCAGCTGTGAAAAAGGGGAGAAAATCAGTAGAATCTCAAGTGGGAATGTCACATGTTATGCAGCTGAGTAGCAGCAGAGAAAATAAAAGAAAGCACTGCTGTAGCTCAACTGTGATCCAGCTGTGCTGGAATCTGCTCTGCCCTGCTGCACTGCAACAGAGCATATGCTTCCAGGACAGCTGGATCACAGCTGAGTTACAGCAGTGCTTCTCTTCTATTTTCTCTGCTGTTACTCAGCTGCAAGATGTGTGACATTCCTACCATTGATATATCCATTGATTTTCTCTGCTTTCCTACCCGCTTCCCAGTAGTGTGCTACCTGAGACTTCCCCTTTTATCCCCTGCTGGTAGAATGTTCCATCTTCCCCCAGAAATGAAGACACAATGGTTAGAATCAGTTTGTCAGTGAGTTGAAATATCTCTTTGTAGATTATGTGTGTGTTGAGCATGCAAGGGGCTCTCATATGGAAGATGAGCTTGTTTATTGCCTGGGCTCCATGATTCTGTCTTGAATATGGGGATAAGAAATGATTAAGTGTCCAATTTTATTGATTGCTATAATGAGACTAGGAAAGACATATGGTGAGGTACTATTGATAACTACTCCTGTGAGGGATGATTCCATGGAAAAAGGGAAGTGCACTTTTATGTACTGTGGGAAAAGCAAGGCCCATACCTCCATCTAGTGGCCTGGAGGAGAACTTCTCCATTCATTTCCCCAATTTAGCTCAGATTTCCCGTGAGTCAGTCTTGCAAGTTCGCCAATTTTCCAAACCTTTACCTGAGTCTGATTACGAACTATTAAGTGAGCACAAGCACGACATGCACCACTTTATTTCTTACAAAATTAACCTTAAATATACCTTTTGTTTCCAGAAGGTTCTAAAACTACCAAGCGTTGAGAATGCACCGCACCGCATTGTGGGAAGCCATATGTAGTTCTTTTTATCTGAATGACCAATAGAATTTGCCCCATGACATAACCCACGCAGGCCAACTCTTTCTTGGTTTTCCCCAGTTGGAATGCAGTTGTCTCATAACAGAGACATCCAAGTTGTATGCAAGCTCTTGAATAACAGCTGCACTTCAAAATGCATTAATTGCCTTTATTACTGCTGGATAATCAGAACAGGAAAACACTTGGGACATTACTGAGCTTCCTCAGCTGACTTGTCTCGGCTCCTTCCCAGCTGAATCCTTGCTGGAAATAGCCAGTTTTATTGTAACTGATGATATGCTGCTGTATCCCAGCTGCAGGACAATAGGATTATATCCATATTGCTATTTCTTGTCTAGACATGTTAATCTCATCAGGGACACAGCTGGGATTTAAGAGTTGTGTTCATTGCGGATCTCTCAACTCCTTCTTGATTGTGCTTGTTTATTGGCCAATGAGATCAGAAATTTGCAAGGTGGATCAATTTTTCATCATCTGCATCACTCATTTGATATAGTTCATGTTTGTGCCATTTTTCTTCAAGTGTGATAGAGTTTAAGGAGAGTAGGTCAAAAACAGGCCTACTTCTTCTATTAAGTATAATTAATTCCACTTTCCGAGGCAGTTTCATTCAACAGATCAAAAGCTTGCCCCCTAGATTGTCTCTTTTCTTTGAGTATCACTTAGTGAAATTCCAAAAATTTGTTCCTATGAGCGGCACTTCCTGTGCTATCATTCCAATTTGTGGGATAAGCTTTAACTAATAATTCTAGTTTTTTATCAGCTCAAAGTAAATGCATGAGCCTACTGACCACTGCTTCAGCCTTCACATGATGTTCGTTCCAAATAACTTTTGTTTTGGTTCAGGTTTCAATTCAGGTTTTAAGGTATTTTCACTTTTTCTTAAGAGTTTTTATTCATAGGCAGTGTGACTGCTCTTGTGGGACTTGTGTGGGAAACCAGGCTAATGGAAGTGACAAACCACTATTATTAACAAGACTTTTCATGTTCAATGCTCAAGTAAATAAATGTCTCACTTACCAGGTGCACCACCACCTGAAATTTGATAAAATCTTATAGATGCAATGCATTCCACAATTTTGTAAGAAATTGGCATGGACTATATGTGGAATGATAAAAATTTGTAATAGGTTCATCCCATTTCAAGAAATGCAAAAATTCTTTCCACTTCTCAAATAGGCTATGAAAGCTATGGCACTGTCATTTGGCCTGGCATTGCAAGACAAAGGGAGCCAGGCAAGCCGCATCCAAGGGGTGAGTTTCCAGTCTAAAATGCCTGTTTTCTCTTGGTGCTTGTGACCTAACCTTCAAAGTTCAAGTACTCATGGGAAAATACGCTAAACAAACATTTCTTATTCTCCATTTTCCAATCCATACGTAGGGTTTTTTATTTAAAAAGTATTTCTGGTTTGCGGCGATGGAATTCCCTAGATGTCACATTTTTCCCCCAAAGAGGCAGAGGTCGTAACGAATGATCCAGTCATCCTTGAGGAAGGTCACCTGAGGACAAGGCGTGCTTCTCGGTCCATTCCCTCGTGCGAACTGGCTGAGGACAAGGCGTGCTTCTCGGTCCATTCCCTCGTGCGAACTGGCTGGGTCCAAGCCATGCAGAGAAGGCTGAGTTCGTCATTTGAGTTCACGGGTGCCGCTTCATCCATGAAGCAGGGGTGGAAATTTAAGATTGAATTAGCTGCAGACGACCAGCAACTGAACTAGGCAGATACGAATTTCATGGGGGGGGGGCAGGTGTCAGGTGCCAGGTGCCAGACCTTTCAAGTGCCTGGTGCCACCTCGAAGAATTTTTTTTAGCCCCTGAGAACCTTTGCCCAGCTCAGCAGTCCTTTTTCTTTTACCTTGCCCCCCCCCACTTCATAATCCAAAATAAGCTACTGGGACGAACTACATTTCAGAACTACAGTAAAGTGGGGGACTTAGTGCATCTTTTGCTAATGATCATATTTGTCTTTCCACTATGAATAGGTACTTGCGATTCGCATTTCCTGGAAGAAGAGAACTTTTCTTCATTTCTCAATTCACTTCTTGATTTTTTTTGTGGTGCTAGAATCCCTGGGATGGGGGGGGGAGGCTTTGTAAGTGTTAAGGATTCATGTCTTCAAGTGTCTCTCCTTGAGAAATTTCTTTCTTTCCCTCTCTTTTCATAACCTTTTTAACCCTCGCCTGAGCCAGTTTTGTCGCACACGCAGCAAGGCTCCACTCGTCAAGTCACCACTGCTGCTAAATGCATCAATAATAATGAAAGATATTTAATCACCCACCAAATAATAATAAACTTGTCACCAAATATTTTCAGCCCGCAAAAATATTGACTCATCACCAGATCTCAATGAATCTTCACCAAATTGGAACCAGTCACCAAATTCTTATTTTTTATTTCACCAAATATGATTACACCATCACGGGTGCTGCTATCACCAAATTTGCATTAACCAACACCAAAAATAAGCCAAAAGAAAAATGAATGGATGTCAGTTTTTCCAAATAGAAAAAGCTAATTTTTCAGTTGGAGTTCATATGTATACAGTATTTGCATCGACCACAAGTATTTATTGTTTTGTCAAAAGTAATTGTTGCAACTTGATTTGGTGGAAAGCTTGTTTTTGATCTAGTTTTGGTGGATTGTAAAGTAGAAATAGGATGTTCTTTAGTCTGTAAAGCGTGAATTGATTTGATGTGATTAAGTAACAGTTTTGAAGAGCTGGGACTTTTGGATGGCATGTCTGATGATGTGGAATTGTTCATTTTTGGCATTAGCAGAGGTATGCTGTTTGTTTCTGCCTCTTTTGTGGTGCTGGTAGCATATGAATAGAGGCTCCTGAGTGATGAAAGTTTTATTTAGAATATTATGGACTGCTTGATGAACTGGAGCCAATCTATTGAATGGCATGAACATCTTTAATGATAGATCCCAATAGTTCCATCTCTTACTAGGTTGTAACAAAAGTTCCTTGCATAAATACTAGTACAAAATTTATTTAACAATGAATTAAGCAACAATAAAAATGATTATTCTTTGAAATAAAGCCCATCATTTTCGATGACTGTGACCCATCTTTCTGCAAGTAGTCCAATTTGGCAGCTGTACCAATCCAAAAAAATTTATTTAGAAAATGATGTTGAAATAAATGTTGTATTTATGCACAAAAAATTTTGTTACAACCTAGTAATGGGTAGAGCAAACAGCTGAATGATCCTGCCTTCACATTTGCTTCATGGATACCATCCATACAACTGAAACAACAATATTCATTTCTGGGTGTATGTTTTCTTTAATTTGAGTCATTCTCATGAAAATGAAATTCTTCAATCTGCATGAACATAACCCATTCAAAGGGAGATTGTTGAACCTTAATTTGAGTCATTTCTCAAGTAAAAGAAATAACCAATCAATTTATTATGTTATTTTATTTTATTAGTGACTAATTTAAGGTGCAAGAAGCCAAAGTGGTTGTAGGAGTCCAGCATGGATGGTTCACTGGTGCTAAAATTCCTTGGTTTCTCATATTTTAGATGTCAAGCCAACAGTATGGACACATGATGTCTCAGCCTATGCCTTTGCCAAGAGGAACCCAGGACACAGTATTATAGATCTGCATTTCTTTCACATATCATCTGTAGCCTGTGGGAAGTTCATGTTTTGATGGCATTTCATTCCTGAAGAGTTGAGTGGTATATGGTAGGTGTTTCATGAAGGATTGCTTTCTCTTGTAGTGGATGAGGTGAAGATCATGATTGTTCCTGCATTTGCTGAGTCTGTACCGGAAGGAGATGTGAGGTAGGAAAAGGGTAAGACTATCGTCACTTGTTCATTATTGGTACAGTTCCTTGATGTTTCATCAGGGCTGGAAAAGTTATACATATCTCTTCAAGATGGCTTTACCTTCCAGCTGTTGGTGAGTGTGGCTGAAGATGAAGTGGTCTGTGAAATTGAAACTGACAAGGTGAGTGCTGGAGGTGAAATTAATCTCAATATTACAATCACAAGATTTTCATGGTGAATTGATTAGCACATGTAGCAGAAACACTTAATCAAGTGGGACAAACAACTTTAAATTTAATTGATATTCCACCTTTTGCAGTCTATGTTGGGCCCTTGAAATAGGCCCCATACTGACCTCTCCAGTTAGTAACTTTGTAAATATTCATGTTGTTGATAAACCCTTTGTGAGAGCACAGTGAGGATAGAGTTTTGAGGACTGGCAAAGTGATTTCCAGCAAGCCATTGTGTTCAACAAGACTTGTGAAAATTATGAACAAGCTGTAAGATGTGAGAGTGCAAGTTGGAACTGGGAAAGTACCATAGAGTGCCTAAAACAAGTGAGTACTGGAACAGGTAATGCTCTTCAGTTTGGGAGCCATAAGAATCTCTGGAGGATAGCCAGAAAGTCTTTCTGAACAATCATGTGAAACATTACTATTCTGAATGTTCATCTGGTAATTTGGCATGCTTGAACATGTTTGCCATTGATGGTGTGTGTAAACTCTCAAAAGCTTCACCAATGCTAAATTTAATTGGAAAACCTGTGTTTACTCTGCTGTCCTCAGCTGCCAGTTTTGGCATTGGATTAGAAGTTGTGTTTCATAATAGTTAATTACATTTTAGTAAATACAAATTTTCATATACCTTTTGCTAACCTAATCAACTTTCAGGAAAAATATACAATTTTGCTCCTGCTGGATTTTTTCTTCCTGTTATTGTTCTCCTATTTTGTGCTGTTTCTAGCACCTTCCCAAGAAACTTGCCTCTCTTTTCTAGTATTGCACTTAACCCCTTCAGCTCAGACCATACTCCTTGAGTGTCCCAAAAAATGTATATTCTGTGATGAAGGAGTTAGGAAAAACAGTCTAAAAAAGTCTCATAATCAGCATTGAACTACTTTTTTCATTTTAAGGAGATACCATTTTTATAGTAGTTTTAGATGTTTTAGTGATCTATTGCTTTGTAATCAGATGGTGAAAGCTTCATAGATGGTTAATACTTATTTTTTTTTAAATACTCTTTTGAATGTGAGTGATGAGAAAAAGGGATTTTTCATCAAACTCTCCTATGGGAGAGTGAATGCACTGAAATGAAAGGAAGCTATGCATGTGATTGATGCTCAATCCTGTTGTCCATCTGGTGCACAAGTTCAAATCTTGCTGCTGATTTGTGAACCATGGACAAATGAAGGAAGAACTAGGTTTGAAAAGAGTTACTTAATTTTGTGGAAAAGTCATTCTTAAAGTCCTGTCTTTTAGGGTCACAACTTATGCTCTCATGTCCAAGGCCATTTTGAATTATTAGTATTTAATTCATCACCAAATAATATTGACTGTCATGAAGAAGTAATGATTCTTCACTAGATTTTATTTGGTCACTCAATGACTTTATATCATAAAATTAATATTACCTTCACAAACGATTTCACTGCCAGACCTAATGAATTTAACACCAAGCTCTCTCTCATTATTTTCACCAGATGCAATAAAATGACCATCAAATTTTATTGAGTTAGTACCAAATCATTGTCACATTTCATGTATCAAAAGAAGTAATTTCTTTTTAGCAGGCCCAGGCAGAGGACACTTAACTATCCCAGCAGTGAATCAGTATTCTGAGTGAATGTTTGCAAATGCCAGTCTTGATCCAAACTGGGCATGTGGATTCAAAATGTGGAGCCCTCACAACTCAGAGTCTTTTTCTCTTCAAGTTCTCCCAATGCTCCAGTTTTCTGATCAGATATTCTTTTGCACTTCTATGAACCTCTTGCTTGTGGCAATGCCATCACTGCAGGCAATGAAGACATCTCCTTGTTTTAATGCCCTCAAACTTTCTGGTTGCCATGGAACCTCTAATACATAGAGCACACAGAAACTGGAAATCAGTGCTATACTGAATTCCCATACTTGTTCACAAGTGCACAAGTTCACTAGTTACATGGGTCCTACCCTGAAAGCCCCTAAAGCATGATTGATCTGACAATCTCATCTTGCCATCACCAATTTAACTGGAAATCCTTTCCTTCATAGGGTTGCAAATGCTGAAAAATTCATAAGTTTGATGATGAGAGCATATTTTTGGTTCAGGCTAATGCAAATTCGGTGATACCAGCACTCCTGATGGTGCAATCATATTTGGTGAAGTCAAAATAAAAATGTGATGCCTGACTAATTTGGTGAAGATTCATTGTGATCTGATGACAGAGTCTATATTTGGTGACAAGTTCATTATTATATTTGGGTGATTAAATATCTTTTCTTTTGAATTCTACCAAGTGAGCATATTAAAGGCTAAATATATTGGTACCCTGAGCAAATTTAATATTGAATGAAAATATGCTTCAAATGATGGTGGCATCCTTGGAGTCTCCGTACTCTTTCCTTAGTATGAATGCTAGAATGATGGGTTGGAGAGAGAAACAATCTTCATGAAGAGTTGAATCATACATGCACCCTTTTTCTTCATGTGGAGAATGGTCACTTATCACATTATCTAAGTTGGTGTATTTCACCATTGAGAAAGAATAATTGT